>LPNX010252389.1:64597-81742 GCA_001517045.1 Pseudotsuga menziesii
GGTGATGACAATATTTTCAAATTTTGTTTTACTGTCCATGTTTAAGGGAGGATTTTTCCCACTGGGTTTTTGCCTCTTTCCTTGGTTAAATGGACATGCAGTATGTAAAGGGTGACTAAGCCTTGTTGCTAGGCCCTATAATTTTCTGATATTTTACTCATAATTCAGGATTAAGGGGGGGTGTTAGAATAATCAACCCATATTTAGCTACCTTAGACATTAATTAATCCAACTTTTGTCTTATTTTCCTAGTTTCCATATTCCACCTTATCCAAGTTGTCCTCCACACATCCAAAGTGGTCAAACTTGCTAAATTTGAGTCATGGAACACTTGGGAAACCATTTGGAATCAAATCTACTTTATTCCTGGCCTTCCTAGCGCATGTCTGATTTTTTCTACTTTATTGCCTGCTTTTTCTGAGTTTTAAGGCAATTGGGAACGTTTGACTAGGTGAAGTTAACTTGTTTTTTTTCCTCATCATCCTCCACCATTTTCTCCTAATAAAATCATGTATGAGTTGTCCTTCCATCACCTATTTTCTTGCCTAATTGATTTTTCCAATTCATGAGCTCCTAGATAGTTTTGGAAACTGCTTTATGCATCTATGGGGGATTTGCTTAGATTTCGTAAGCTTGCTTTTGACCAAATTCGAATGGCATCCTTATGCATTCGAATCTCTCATGCAATTATTTATTGTGGCAGCCTATCAATTCATAGGGTTGGCTATTGTACACTTATTCAATACAGATTAGTGTTCTGCTCCATATTCAGTCTCCTTTGTGTGTAATTTGCATGTGTAATTGGGAATTTTTGTGAGTGTAATTGTTATAACACCTGGGTTCAATTTCCACACCAGTATGCACCACGAAAATCATATGTGGAACAAAATCACTATCAGCCACACTATCAGCAGAACTAGTACCCACCATAGCAACCACACTCTCGGGGAAGGGGTGGTGGAAAATTCAGAGGAAGAGGCGGAGGAGGAGGCTATGGTAGAGGGAGAGGTCAGGTTACATGCTACAACTATGGAAATCTAGGTCACTATGCTAAAGATTTCCTAGAAACTACAAAGAAATGATCATACTGTAAGGGATAGGACCATAATGTAGAGCAATGTCCTCAGTTGATCGCAAAATGGCAAGTAAGGACCATCGCATGACCTAATCCTATGCAGAACCCAAACCCAAATCCTAACATCAATGTTTAGATGATTGTGGCTGAACCACGAGGTTTGAATGTCGACATCGTAACATGAGGAGGTGCTGCGACTAGAGCTCATTATGATAAATCGCAAGAACAACTACAACTACAGGTGCAACCCACGGCATAGAAGAAGGTGCCATTCGACGTCTAGAAATAGAAGGAAGTATTCTTGGACATACAACTGAAATTTGTGGATCCGAAAGAACCATCGACATCAGAAGAAGTTAGGGAGATGCTTGAACAGTTTTAGCACATATTCCAGAAGAACATCCCACAAAAGGTTAGTAAGCTCAAGTCCTTTATGTCAAGTTGCTTAACACTAATACAAGACAAAGATGCTATTGCAGAGCCACCAGGAAATGATAGAAGAGACATCGATGAAACCGCAACCTCAAAATAAAGATAACCAAGTGAGCTAGAAGATCAAAACTGGGAGCGAGTTAAGAATGACTACGTAGATAGGTGACTACGATATGGATTACATCATCTTAGACCCAGGGACTGATGTCAATATTTTAACACGACAAACTTGGGAAAGCATGGGTAATCCGTGTTTATACTGGCTCCCTATCCAATTGTGAATTGTAAATCAGGAAAAGGTCCTACCCATTGGACGGTTGAGTCAGGTTCCTGTCGACATTGAAGGGTTGCATACATTTGTGGACTTTGAAGTTATTAATATTATTGATGACATGAACCGATACCCCGCACTATTGGGGATAAATTGGGCCATAGACAACTAGACCATTATAAAATTAAAAAAAAGGATTCTCTCATTTGAGGATGACGAGATGAGGGTAGTGTCACCAATTAATCCATTAGAGGGACATAGATACTTTGAGCCTATCTACAATGAGGAATAGGTTGACTATTTAGACCAGATCTACAATGTCACTGCCATGAAAGAAGATTACATCAATCCAAGAATGGATGGAAACATGAGCTGGAAGAGTGCTATTTCCTGCACATCCAACTCAAGGGAAGCTTTGGAGAACTGTAAAAATAGACTACATGAAGTCTCTATGAGAAGGTGCACCAAGGTTACAAGGACTGTGCAACATGTGGAGAATGAATTAAGAGAGTTTCC
Organism: Pseudotsuga menziesii; assembly: GCA_001517045.1. NCBI lineage: Eukaryota > Viridiplantae > Streptophyta > Pinopsida > Pinales > Pinaceae > Pseudotsuga > Pseudotsuga menziesii. The sequence goes on from LPNX010252389.1 coordinate 66,892, forward strand.
CACCTATGAGGGTTTACCTAACCTTGCAACCTTCTTAACTGAGTTTGAAGGACTCATAACAGAATCACAGTGCTTGTTTATGCTAGATCATGTGCTAAAAGCTATGCCTGCTAGATGCTGGGGTGTGCACAAGCAGTCAATAATAGATTGGCCACAATGTAGAAGACTGATGCAAGTCATATTTGGTGAAGAGGCCACCCTAATGAATCAAAAGTACTCAGGATTGGTGAACCCAGTTGAACATGTTAACCACTGCTGCACGGTATTTTCAGAGTACCCTTGATGTGAATGGATCCATCATTTCATACATACATTGGAAATGACACCTAGAACCTGGTATGCATCTATGGAGGATCAAGAAGGAACCCAGGATTGGGAAGTGTTATAGTAGATTTCACCACTCTAGGTGAATCACACTTTGTATGGCCTTCCCCTATCCCACTACAGACTCTTTAGACCCCATGGACCATCTTTTGTCCTTTGATGTTTCCTTGATCATCCCTAAAAACATATAAAAAATGATATATGCGGCTTTTAACCTGATAATCGTGTACATACGCGGGTTTGACCCATATAACCGCGTACATCGGGATGTGTGCATATTCCAAATCCTTTTGGAGTTTTCCTTGACACGGATATGACTCATTCAACTCCTGGCCTTCCCTAGGCCTTGAGATCACTCGGATTCGACCTTTCATTATCCCTTTGAAAGCTATATAAGGAACCCCTTGGTACATTAAAGGCATATAGAGAGAATTGAGAGCAAAGAAACTATAGTCCATTGTTTCCAGAACCTTTACTTGAGTCTGCATCCCTTTGTCCCTTGGAGCACTGTTGTGTTCTTCCCAAGCTTGCCTTTTGCTTGTGAGCTTGCTATCGAGAGATGAAGGATTGAAGTGGTGGAGGCCCAAGAGGGGGATTCAGTTTCTCTGGTTCGCAGACGTGCCGTCAGAGGTTGTATCTATCTTGTAATCTCTGATTTATATTAATAGAAATATATTTTCCTGTCCAATGATGTGTGTTTGATTGAATATGGTATCCATTGGAATATGTCAAATTCTTTCACATTATTGATTATATATGCTATAATAGTTCTAACACCATGATATATAGTATGCTTGTATTGTTTACTTGTTGTTGAGGAAGTATTACATCAATTCAAGATGAAGATTGGAAAGCTCAACGGGGATCTACTTCAACCGTCCGGAATAAGGTACGAGGTCTGATCCTTTAGTGTTAGACAATTTATTTCTATTGCATATTGGAAAGGATTGATTTTTGGATTCAAGTTATCTGTTGTGGTACCCCAAGCCATAGGAATTTCTCTCCGTAACAGAATTGGCGACTCCGCTGGGGAGTTCCTAGTAGTTGTCCTCTGGGGGTGATTTTCTTGGCATTCAATGTATTTGAATTGCTCTTTCTCTCTTGTTTCTGTGTCGGGTCTGGGGGCATGTATGCCTGGTAGAGTCTAATTGGTGTGAATTCTATCTCAGCCTGCTTGTTTGCCTTGAATTTTATGCAACTTTTCTTCCTGTACGTGGGTTTTCGATTTACAGTCGCGTATACACGCGGTTTCCTCTGTGATTTCCGCATATACACGTGGGTTTACTGAGAACAGTCGCGTATACCCTTGATTTTGTCTTTTTGGGGAAGATAATTGGTTGCTGGGTGAATGCTGTTAGTTGCGGAGTCTCCTTTGGCACTGCTTGAGTCTGTTTTGACCTCTGTTTCGGACTAGAAATGTTTTTTTTAGCCTAAATTTTTTTTTTAGGAAAGTTCTTGTCATGGCATTTTCAATTTTTTGTTTGAGATTAGTGCATTAGAGTTCTTTTACCTTAGTGATTTGCTTGAATGCTATTTATGTGTGCTTGCAGAGTCTGAGGGTCGTAGAATCATTCTTTTTCCTTTTGCATCTCTTTTATTTTCAAAAAATCCAAAAACATTTGCTTATCATCATGCATTGCATTTTGTACTTTGCATTGTACTTGCACTAGATCTAGATTTGCTTTGGAGTACTAGTTAGGACTTCATATAGGAAATATTTGCATTCATCATTTGAAGAAGAATTGTGCATTTCACGTAGTACGCATACCCTGTTTTCATGGACACAATGCATTTGCATTGATTGTTACGGTGTGCGTTTTACTTCATGTTGCGTCATAACACCACTAGTTGCACGACCATATCCTATTTTTGAGTAATAAAGCCAACTAAAATCAATGCTAAAGTAAAATTAATTACACTCTTTTCTTTTATAGGGTGCACCAACAAGCTTAGGTTTTAGGATCTTGGAATAGTTCATTGGAAGTTAATTCTCCAAGATCACTAAACAAGGACATCTAGGTGTCTGTCCAGGTGAGAGTGTGAAATCCTTGGTATAACCATTGTTCTCAGGATCCTCCTCTCAAACAGGAGTTAAGCACGAGGCAGTGTGAGCGGTTATTGATTGGGATGACCCCTAGTCATAACTGAGTAGCACCAGAGATATTTCCAGGATTGTATTCATATCTGGGGGCTCTTTCGAGAGTTTCGGGCTTTGCTACCCTGCCCATACGGTCAATCCCGCCTATGAATGTCTGCCTGAGCATTGATTATATTGAGGTGACCTTAGTGACCTTACCTAGGATATCGAGGGGGTACTTGTAGAGTTTATTCTGTGGGTGTCCCGGCTAGGTTGGGGTCGGATAGCACAGTCGCTTTACGCGTTGAAGCTGAGGGCCACAATAATTGGTTACGTACCTCCGCTTGTTGTGTATGGGAGTCTCAGGCCTCTCCTAGGTGAGACATACCTACTTCATTTGGGAGCTCACTTATCCAGCCCTTGTTTGCTTGCATTTGGATTTAGATTTTATTAGTGATTTCTCTGTGCATGCTAGTTGGCCTAGGGTTTATGTAAATAGAGAGTCTTTGCTATTTTTTGAGTCATTGTGGATTCGAGTGTGATTCCTCACCATTCTTGTTGGTTAGTAGGACTTCCTCCTTCTACTTCTCCTCCTCCTTTGAGAAGGAGACCTAGACAATCCAGGCGGACTATGTCACACACTGATTCACACACCATGGGAGGCCATTCTGAGGATATTCCAGAACCACCTCCTCCCATTCGTATTGACGATGGGGAACTTACTCCTAAATACGATCCTTCACCTAACCTAGCTGAGTTCAGTCCCATGATTTTTGAGATAGGACCCTTGCATGATAGACCTACTCACCCTCAGTCTGATTCCCCATTGACACGTTACCGGTATGGAATGCTGGAAGATGCTGAGACTCACTTTGAACCTACCAGCACTAGCTACGATAGTTATGCTATGTCTGGTTTCCCTGCACATGATTTGACATTTCATGTTGAATCTGACTTTGAGCCTAACACTATGCTTGGGGGCACTCTCATTCCTTTCCATGCGGAGAGATTTGGGAGCACTAGTCACATTGCACCTTCCATCCCAGTGGTGGAAGTTACATCATATTTCAGTCCTAGTTCTAGGGTTAGTGATCCAATCAGGATACCAGACCCGAGACGGGTGACAATAGGCGGTAATACGTATCTTATTACTCATATTCCTTCATCCTCGCTTCCTAGTTCTTCAAATGTGCATCCTACACCTTATTCACGTGGTCCTTCGAGTCAGTATATGGCTACGAGTTAGGTCCGTACTTCGGTTACTAGGCTGATTGTGTCTCAAGTTCACATACCGCCCTCTGCTTCGGGACGCTATGTTCACACTTCTAGAGGTCAGCTTGCTATGTCTGGGGCGTATATACCTACTTCTGGTATGTATGTCCCTCCTTCCGGAGCTTATCTTCCTACCTACGGAGTGTCTCATGGGGCATCGCATGCGATGACCTATGGACCTTATTATGGGATGCAGTATGTACTGGTTTCTTCACCTTACGGAGGTGGGTATCAACAACCTGCTTACTCTTCTAATTACAGCTTTGTAGCTCCTAGTATTCAAGGTCCACCTTACTATGGTACTTCCACGCCACCCTATACGGGTCAGACAGGAGGAGGACACTATGGCCAAGGCCATGGTTGTAATCAACCCTATATGAACTAGGGAGTGGTCCATCAACCTCATCATGCTAAACTCCCTTTCCTTGCGACGCTTAACCTTCCTAACTTATCAAGACTTACGAACGATACTGTGGCTCATAGTTTGACTTGGCCGGCTGTCCCTACCAAGATTCCTTCGGATATACCTAAGTTCAAAGGAAAACCGGGAGAGGATCCAAGTGAACACGTTACTACGTTTCACCTTTGGTGCTCTTCGAATTCATTACATCAGGACTCAATCTGTTTGAGACTATTTCAATGCACCCTCACAGGGCCTGCGGTGAATTGGTATATAGAGTTACCTAGGGGCACTTTCACTGTGTTTGACGACCTTGCGATGACTTTTCTTAATCACTTCTAGCTACTAGTGTGCTATGGCGTTGGTACTGAACTCTTGTTGACATTTCAGCAAGATAAAGCCACCCATATTTTTTTATCATATTCAAGAGTGGCGTAGATGGAAGAGATTAATTAAAGCTTTTATACCACTGGAGTTCCTTCTCGAGTGGTTCCTCAAATCGTTATTGCCATATATAGCGAAGGATGTTTCCACATCCGGAGTGCAGAATGAGGAACAAGCGATATTTAGGGTGCAGGAACTAGATTTGATCTATGCTCAGTCCGGTTTGTTGTATGAGATTATTCCCAATGCTCCTTGTTCCAGTTTCAATCCCAAGGTCAAACCTGGACCACATGGCGATGGCATTGTGGGTTGTGCAAGTGCGAAACCTGCGGATTTGGTTGCAAAACAAGTTAGTCAATTGTCGCTCAACCAATCTGCTTCAGGACAAGCTACGGCTTTGTCTCAACCCACCCAAACGGTGAATGTACTTTCTGTGCAATCGTCAGACCAGAAGGATAACTAGCATCCTGGACGGAATAGAAAAAAGGGTAAGAACAATAATCGAAAGGGTGGAAATAAGAATAAGAATGCTACCAATAATATCAAGAATGGTAAGAATGCTGGGGGGGACAAGCAAGCGAAATGTAAGGTTAAATTCCATTGCAAGCTATGTAAGGATGATCATCTCAGTTACTTGTGCCCTCGGATTGATGAAGCTTCGAGATTCTTATCACAAGGCCCAGCTGTGCTAACGAACACTTTACCGAATAACTAGAATATGAACTCGAAGTCCCATGACCAGTCCAGTGAGAATGATCCACCAGAGACTAGTGCTTGTGGTGCATTAACATGGTCCATGCTTCCAAGGTTGTGACTCATGTGAAAGATTATAGTTCGTCACAACCCAGCCCAGGCAAAGAGCCTGATCCACCAGGGTCCCCTTTGTGCATTGAGAAACCTGCGGATAAACCTGAGGCTACACCTCGCATTCCTAAGGGAGTACTTAAGCATTCGGGGCATAATCCAAATGCCCGAGTTGCCCAGAATTATTTAGTTGTCAAGGATTTGGGCCATACTCCTTGTGTGATGTCTGCATTGGAAGTGCTTCAGAGTTGTCCTTCACAAAGGAAGGCATTTATTTTTTCCCTTGGTGTGAACGGAGATGATTCTTCCTCGGTGATCAAATTTGAAACCGCAGGACTGCAGCCTCACTTTCCCTACTATGTTTCCCTTTTGGTGCATGTAGAATGTCTTAATATGTTCGTCAAGCATACTGTGATTGACGAGGGCGCTGCAGTTTCTGTGATGTCTTTATCTTGTTGGAAGGGTCTGGGTTCTCCTGAGCTGTCTAAATCAGTGACCATGTTAACTGCTTTTGATGGGATATCTTTTAGGCCACACGACATCCTTCCTTCCCTTAAAGTCCATTTGGGGGAGAATATCATTGCGATAGAGGTTGAGGTGGTTGATGCGCCCCTTGAATACAATCTCTTGCTGGGTAGGAAATGGATGTATAGTATGCAAGTCATTGCTTCTTCCTTGTTCTGCATTGTATGCTTTCCACATAACGGGAAAATTGTAACGATTGATCAAATGGCATTCAAGAATTCGCCTGTTACTGTATCTTTGGGAGCTTTAGTCCCAATCATTGAACACTCTCAGCCGGCAACTGGGAGTGTGGGTGTAGGCATGTATCCATCCCTCATGGGAAGATTTAGTTGTCCTTCACCAGTCCTCATGATAGGATCTTGTTCCGATGAGGCTTCGACATCTACGACCTCGGTGTCCTTTCGCACGTCCCATATGGAAGATCCTTGGATTCTTCCTACACCGAGTACTTTGAGTGAGCCTGTCGAGACCAGCGTGCCGTTGCCTGCAGCTATGATTGCTTATCAAGCTAATCTCAATAGTGTTGCAGATCCTTGTTCTTCCTCTTTGCAGACGGAGGAGGAAGAACCCTATGTGCTGTCGGCATGGGCAGTACAATATTCTCATGCCCACGACTACCTCGATAGGGTTTTCCCTTCAGATGAAGCGATTATCAAGGCCATGTCGGGAGTTGAACCACCATGGGAGGAACTCCATCATAGATCATATTTCCTTCCACCGCTTGACCGTTTGGAGCATGAGGATTATAGGGAGATTCTTAGTTAGAGAGTTGGTAGTCCTGTGGTTCCATTAAGCTCTCCTGGTCTGATGGCTGATGGAAACATGGCGAACATATCTTCCATGATTTCTATCAACATCTATCGCAATTCTGGCACCGTTGAGAATGTCTATATTGGGGAAGAATGTTCCCATGCTGAGATTCTTGAATATACCGAGCTATTCAAGGAATTCCGTGATATTTTTTCTTGGTATTACAACGAGATGCCAGGTATTGACGCTCGGATTGTCAAACATGAGATTAAGACTTACCCCAATGCTAAGCCGGTTCGACAATGTTTACGCATTGTGAATCCTAGGAAAGCACCCGCCATTAAGGCAGAGATAGAGAAGTTGTTGAAAGCCGGTTTCATCTATCCCTTTGCCTTGACGAAGTGGGCTTCAAACCCCATTCTGGTGGATAAGAAGCAGGGAGCGATCCGAATATGCACTGATTTCCACAATTTGAATCGTGCCTGTCCTAAGGATAACTTCCCCACACCATTTATAGATCAAATTTTGGATGAGTGTGCGGGTAGCGAGGTGTTCTCCTTCATGGATGACTTTTTCGGGTATAATCAGATCCAAATTAAACCTGAGGACAAACACAAGAATGCATTTATTTGTCCTTGGGGAACGTTTGCATATCTAAAAATGCCTTTTGGCCTTAAAAACGCCGGAGCTACGTTTCAGCGGGCGATGACCTTGATTTTCCGTGATCTCAAGTCCATTATCGAAGTATTTTTGGATGATCTCACTGCTCATTCTCGTATGAGCATGTGTCATCCCTATCACTTGAGATTGGTATTCGAAAGATGTCGACACTATTCAGTTAGATTAAATCCTCATAAGTGCATATTTTGCGTGAAGTCAGGTCGTTTGTTAGGATTCATCGTTTCAAAGGAGGGTATAAGATTTGACCCTTTGAAGGTAGAGGCAATACTTCAGTTGTCTCCCCCGAAGAACATTCGTCATCTTCAGTGTTTGCAAGGCATGGAAAAATTCTTACGAAGATTTGTTGTCAACTTTGCCAATCTGACTAGAGGATTCATGCATCTCTTGAAGAAGGATACTCCCTTTGAATGGGATGAGCGAGCCCAAGAGTCCTTCGATGCACTCAAGCAAACCCTAGCATCGGCCCCGGTGATTAGTCCTCTGGATTATAGCCATGATTTTCTATTATATGTGGTCGCATCCTTAGAGACAATTGGTATGGTTTTGGTTCAAGAGGATGAGGAGCTCCAAGAGCATGTCATATATTATCTGAGCTGAAACCTTATTGATGCAGAGATTCATTATTCTCATGTAGAGAAGCTTGCTTTAGCTACCGTACATGCGGTTCAACATTTGAGACATTATATTCTCCTTCACCAGACCTTGGTTGTGGCCCATGTCAATCTGTTTCAGTTCGTCCTCACACGAAGGATGATTGGGGGAAAGTATAATAAATGGATTGTCATTCTGCAAGAGTTCGATCTCGAGTTTGTTTCAGCAAAATCGAAGAAGTCGTTAATTTTTGCAGAGCTTATATAGGATTTCCCAACCGAGGCCGAGGAGTTGGTTTGTGAGGATACGTTTGTTGATGAACATATCTTCTTAATCTCAACGTCTGACCCATGGTATGGAGATATCATAGTATATCTGCAAACACAGAGGACCCCTACTCACCTCTCGCGAGATGAACGACGACGATTACGTCACCTCTCTAAGAACTACCTTATAGTGGACAATAATTTGTACCGCCATGGGGTAGATTCCATTTTACAACATTTTTTAACTCATGAGGAGGCTGAGGTTGTGATAAATGATTGCCACGGAGGGGCGTGTGGTGGTCATTTATCTGGACTTTCTACAGCTCAAAAGATTTTGACAGCGGGATATTTCTAGCCATCAATCTTTAAGGATTATGTTGATACGATCAAGAGTTGCCACCCTTTCCAGGTGTTCACACGTAATATGCGCTCGAAACCTTCCCCGTTACACCCCATTATCACCGCTGGTCCCTTCACTAAGTGGGGGCTCGATTTTATGGATTGCAACCCAGCTTTGGCTGGGGGGCACCATCACATTATTGTGGCTGTTGATTATTTCACAAAATGGGCTGAGGCAATGCCTACAGTAAAATTCGACGGTGAGACAGCCGCTCATTTTGTATTCAACCAAATCATTACTCGGTTCGAAATTCCTAAAGAGCTTGTTACTGACCATGGCTGATGGAAGAGTTGGCATCCAAGTTAGGGTATAAGCAAGAGCACTCCACTTCTTACTACCCCCAAGCGAATGGACAAGTAGAGGAAATGAATAAATCACTCAAATCCATTCTCCAACGAACCATCGCACAAAGCAAGATGAATTGGCATATTATGTTATACCCTGCTTTGTGGGCATATCGAACCGCGGTTAAGATTGCCACTGGTTTTTCTCCATATCAGCTTGTGCATGGAGTGGAGTCGATATTGCCGGTTGAATGCGAGATTCCTTTGTTGAAGCTAGCTGTGGAACTCTTACCAGACACTTCACCCTTGGAGGAGCATTTGGTTCACCTTGAGCAACTTGATGAGCAACGTCAAGATGCCTTGGTGGCTCTAGAGGTTAATAAACGTCGTGTTAAAGTCCAGAACGATAAATCTGTCCATCCAAGAGTGTTTAGTGAAGGAGACTTGGTCCTTTTGTGGGATCAATCGAAAGAACCCTTGGGTGCAGGGAAGTTTAATTTTATGTGGCGTGGTCCTTACGTGGTCAAGCGTGTATTAGAGAAGGGTGCCTATGAGTTAGTCGATTACGAAGGCACAGCTTTGGTGGAGCCTAGAAATGGGCTCTATCTCAAAAATACTATGCATGATCTTTAGCCAAGGCTGCTTGTTGTATATTATTGTACATCTTTGCATAGTTAGGTCTTCTTCTTATCGTGATTGGGTTTTTGATTAGTTTCTGTTTCTTTTGGCAGATGTCAATGGAATCTTCCACCTACATAGGATTCACGGATGGTGCAAGCCTTCACACTCAACACTCAGCCTCTGCTGCTTGGGTGATTTATACTCCTATGGGTCAGGTATTGTCTTCAGGAGGTGTATGTCTACGGCCATCTTCCAACAATGTTGCTGAATATAGCACCATTATTGAGCTTCTATGGGATTCCATTTTGCATGGTGTTCTATCTCTTGAGGTACGTCTTGATTTGGAGTTAGTAGTGTCACAGCTCAATGGTTTGTACCATGTTAGAGATTTGACGTTATTGAGAAGGTTCTTACGTGTGATATTGTTAGAATGACAATTTGACAATATGACTTATATACACATTCCAAGAAATAATAATCAAGTTGCTAACTCATATGATAACTATGTGTTAGATTGGCATTTGTTTCATTCATAATAAATTAATCACAAACATTTTTTACACATGTAAATAAAAACTGATCACCATAAAACTTTTTTATATATCAAAAATGTGGTAATACATAGTGTCATATACAAAAGTGGATCTTTCAAAGCTTCCATCATATAATACACGGTCGTAAAAAATGTATACAATCCCAGGTGTCTAATCCTGTGGAGGAGGAGGGTTGTGATCATGGAACGTCACCATGGCTCTAGCTAGCCGTCGAAATAAACGCACCCATGCGCGTGGTACACCCACCACCTATCGCTGCATGGCCTTAGGAAAGTCCTCAACTTGCGCCATGGGAACTCTATGAGTCAGTCGCATGAAGTTGGTATGAATTCTCTGGAGCGTCCGCTCCGCATCCACACCCGTGATGCCATCTCCTCTTTCCCTCCGTCTATGATGTGGGAAGCCCTCTGGTCACCGTGGTCCCATATCTGCACATGAATGGTAGATGTCACTATGTATTTTCGCGCAAAAACATGTCTTTTTGATTCCACATAATCAAGAAAATACAAAAAAAATTAAAAAACTCAAAAATTTAAAAAAAAGTGAGAGTCGAGATTCAGTACCTATCTCTCCATATGCTGATCCTGGTGGCAATGGCATGTCTGGATCCCCCCAGAAGTCTATCCCTCCATAAGGGTAGTCATCTATGGCAACTATCTATCGTCGCCATGTCACGACCCCGACCCTCCGACCGTCAAAGAGGACGCGACCAAAACCAATCACTGAACCCGGCAAACATCCCCATGAACATAAACAGGGAAAATGCTGATATTAAAAGCTTAAACAACATGCATAACAGAGTGCATAAAACATCATACAAGATGCATAATTACTCAATCATTCAGCGGAAGCAAACATATTCATAAACCAACATTCAACATGTTCATCATAACTCATTAAACATTAATATAATTGCAGAGATGGAATAGCAACGGTACTTATCTTTTGATGAAGAATCCCGCAACCAACTACGTCGCTGCAACGTTCCACCCAACCATAGGCCATCTTGCTCATCAATCTCTTAGCAATGCTGCCACCCCCGAGCTGGGCATGATTCCTCCAAGGATAAGGGTCAATGCAGGCTTACACATAGCTAGGGGACACAGTCAGCAAACCAGCATAGCTGGGTTTATCAGGCCATCAACAGACCAGCCAAGCCAGCACAGTCCAAATATCAACCACTTCTTACATGCAGCAAAACCATCCCTTCACAGCCCTGTGAAGAAGCAAAGGCAACCGGGGATAATCCCAAACAAAAGATGAGCACAGCTCAAGCCCATAAGGCGACACAGAGTTGTTCTTGGCCCTGACGTGGCCAAAACAACTCAGACAGTCTCAAATGAAAGAGAAGTCAAACTCCAACAATCCGTAGCAGCCCAAATTCATAGTGAATGAGGGAAACATCACACAGTACACAAATAGAGGAGAAGCCAACTCCCAGCGTGAACAGAGGAAAACTCAACCAACGGATTGGAAATCCATGGCGGCTCAAAACGAAATTGAACACCACAGCCAACAAAACACAGGGAAGACAACAGCCCTAAAATACAAGCAGTGAGCACGGATCACAACATGGGAAAACGACCCCAAACAGTCTGTGCATGAGGGAATTTGCACCAGACCACAAAACAAAGAGGAAAAAATACCCGATTCCACTCTGTAGAAAACGTGAATGGCCACTGAAAGGTAGCTCCTCTCCTAGTTGCGTGAGATCTGACAGAACCACTGCCTGTGTGTGAGGAAAACAACACCGACCTCTGTGTGAGGAAGATGAACAGATCGCGATGGGGAACGAACCGACCGAGGAGAGAATGTGCCATGGGGAGAATGGAAGGTCGTGTGAGAGTGGAGTGAAGGCATTCGTGGGTGGAGTGTACGTGTGGGTGAGGACTGACTATCCTGCCACCCCACTCCCAAAAGAAATAACTGCCTCAACCACCATCCATAACTGCCCCCAACAACAAAACCAAGTCATTGAAGAGGTTGGTGAAACAAGAAAGGTGGCAAAACAAATAAGGTGGCAACACATGGGTTTTTCCCCCATAAACCAGGGTTTGACATCCCCCACCCCTTATCCTTTGGAACCATGCCCTTTTCATTCAACGTTGCACTGCCATAGCTGGTTGTGGTTTTAGTTTTAATTGATGTGTGTATTTACATGATGCCAAATTATAATGTGCCAAATGGCACGATAAACCATCGGCAACTATCCCCATTTCCGAAACACACACACAACCAAATCGATGGTGGGAATTTTTCCTTGAGCTCCTCACCACTATTAATTACAATATATACATCATGCAAACGGGGTCAAAACCAGGGATATTACATTCCCCTCCCCCTTGGAGTAACATCGTCCTCGGTGTTCCATTACATATATATACAATACATATATAATTGCACATCAAAATTTCAAAATTGTAGATCTGTCCCACGTTCAATCATTTATGTTGAACGTTCAAGACCAAGCCCCTCGGCTTCCATGGACTTCTCCTGCTAGTTCTTAGCTTCCAGCTGATCCTGAAGTCTAGGAACTTTGTGGCTATTTCCCTCATCATGTTCCCTCATCAGACAATCCTGGCGTAAATGATGTCCTCCACATCTCCAGCATTTCACTGGCTACTTCATCTTTACCTGCTCAATTTCCTTTGAGTCTTCATGCCTGTACCGTTTCCTATCGGGTCGCTTGGACAATTGTCCCGTTGCTGATCCACCTTCCTTTCCTTTGCTGATTGCTCCCAGAAGGATTTTCACCTCCCTTTGCAAACCAATAGATTCTTGCAAAATATGGTGGTTCATCTCATTCTGCCTTGTCTGTATCTTGAGCATCTCCCCAAGGTTCTCTTGGGTCTTGGCAATCATTTTAAGGAGACTTACAGCTAAGTCCAACAACTTTTGATCTCCTGTCATATTCAATGTGCACCACCTGGTTTCACTTTTCTCACCTATGAAATGCACCATTGAAATTTTATCAGACCAAGCATAATATAGACATTAAAATCAGTCAGTTAATTACCCAATTGGCATGACAATCCAATCCTCATCAAGGAGACTTTCATATTTTTCATGCCTTCCCAACAGGCACACGAGCTCATTCATGTCCATTCTTGGGCAGGGAATTAACCATTCCAGCATTCACAATTTACTTTAAGAAAATATACACATCTCATTTCAATCATACATGCATTAAACAATCCTTTGTTTTCACAATGCATAAATGTATATGTATATATATAATCAAAAGGCAAGAGAGAGCAGTAATATTTTTTCCCCTCTTTATTTTGTTCCATCCTGGAACCCACACCATCACTGTGGCTTTTCATGCTCTCATCCTCTTTTACTTCACCGTGAATGCTGGACCAATCCTTCTTGGTCATGACACTTAGTGTCTTTGGTCTACTCCAGACCTCTAAACCATGGAGTCTCTCCAGATGGTTTGTCTCGGCTGCTAGGACTCCCCCGTCTTACTAGCACCTTTTTCATTACCGCTCAACCCGAGCTTTCCAGGATAGTCACATGTCCACATGCATCTCTAGGATGCTCTCATAGTCCTTTCTTCCAGCGACACCTATATCCAAACATTGAATGAATTCACATTTTTAGTTTATTCTCATCGGTTTTATCTCTAGAACAAGAGCTTAAAACATCTTAACCAAATCATATACACATGTATATTCATAAGCAAAATAATCCAATACTTATCTGTATTATGCATTTCCTCATTCGTCCACAGGATCCTGCTTCGCTTTGCAAGCCTTGGGATCGCCTATGGACTTAGATGTTAGGTCAGCACGCCGACTGCTCCACAACATCAAATAATTAATGTCCAGCCAGTACACAATCATGTCGACTGGGCTTGGAACTTTATCTTGACCATTTCTAGGTCTAGGATCTACCATGGATCCTCAAGCATATAAAAACCCATCATACACTTATACCAACATACACTCATATCAACAATACCCCTAACTCCGCAACCCCTCACAACAACCATTTACCTTTACCTTTACCTTTTACCTTTTACCTTTTACCTTTTACCTGCCAACACAAGAAACACAAGCAATACAAGCAAACTTGTCAGCGTTATTGCTCTAAAACTATAATCACATTTCATATCATTTGGTCATAATGGATACTAAATCAAAACATGTTCTGCATATGGATTTTAACAATTAAACATGCATATTCTTAGCAAGGGTTACATAACACTTATCCATTTGTCGTCGCAGTATGCCTTTATATCTGTTAGGCACCGTCAAGGAGTTGGGAAAGGCTGAATGCTAAACTGGTGAGCTCGCTGCAAAGCTAGGAACACCTACACCAGAACTAGCCCGACTTCTAAAACACCCACACACACCCAACACAAGGAATCAATCCCTTCTCTGCTACTCAGTCCCTCAGGCCTTGCATTCCCTTCCAGTGCTATCCCGGGGTTGTGGAGAATAAAGTCATCCCTCTAGCTCTGTCTGTGTGGTTTCCAATCACCAGGTTATTAAGAAAACCAAGCCCCCATCCTTGCTTCCTTTTTACATGTATCACCGACATAATATATACCATCTCACTCATGTTATCACCAAACATGCAGTGCAGATGAGACATTTTCAAAATGTCCAATGGCGTTTAACCCGAAACCCATTTCCAAGATAAGGGAAGACCTTCCCATGAAGTTTGGCTCTTGCAGGTCATCACACATGATCTTCCTGCAGTGTGTACCCCTGACACATTCATCAAATAGCCAAACAGTCAATCATTACCTGATACTACAATCCAAATTGATCGTTCCATAACCAAGCAATGACATTAACAATCAAATTCACTTGCTCAATTGTGGGTCTCTTGTAAGCAGCACTACTATGCCCATTATAATTTTATGCTTACTATCATAATATGAATACCCACTTACCATGCGTCCCTCCTG
>LPNX010252389.1:81843-116422 GCA_001517045.1 Pseudotsuga menziesii
GTAGTCATTAGTAATTCTTAAATCCGAAATTCACAATTCAAATTTAACAAACCATTATGCATACCAACTACTTTTACAACTATGAGACTCTTCTCATAAAGTTTGGTTCTTTCACATGGTAGATTCTGGCATTGGTCAGGGTCTTACCTCTCACTTCCATGCTCAAAATAATCTACCTGAAACCTGAGCTTCAATCAACCAAACACAATCTTATGCAAGCCAATAGTGGCTAGTAGTTGTCAGCAGTTTCTTAAATCTGAAATTCACAATTCGAATTTAACAACCTATTATGCATACCATATGGTAGATTTTGGCACTAGTCAGGATCTTACCTCTTACTTCCATGCTCAAAATAATCTACCTGAAACATGAGCTTCAATCAACCAAACACTTGGTAAGTTTGGATGCATATAACCTTTTCATTGTTACAACCATCACTGAAGTATTTTCAGAATTTATAAAATTCAATACTTCCAGCTATTAGTCACATCAATATATACCAAAAATCATTTACCTCATGCAATCATTATCATACTAACATTGCAAGGTATAGTAATATCATTCATGCAATTAAATTAAATGTTTAGATACTCCTTACTTCACAAGCGTATCATTTATACCACCTTGCTCTTCCATAGAGCATTTTTGGCAGCCAATTGATCATGACTATCCTGCATTCATAACAGCCTTTGAAATGGTTCTTGAATTGTCATCAATTCATCATTTCAGCCATTAGTTAGTCTGCATATCACATGCATTCATGCAATACATCACAACATTGCACTTACACTTGTGCAATCAGTCATTCACACGCTTCATAGGCATACATCCATTGCATAACTACAAGGTTCATAAAATATTTCCAATGCCTATTCATTCATGCTATCTTGCATTCAATATACTGTGCATGGCCTAATCATGACTAATTCATATAGGATGCATTACTATAATCAATATCATGACACTTTTCTATGTTCCAACATCCACATGGTATGAGGTCTCTTACCTTTACCACTCCATGGAACTTGTCATAAGCAAACTCTTACCTGCCAGGGTCGTACTTACACCCTTGACATGACCAATTTGGTTGGTCCTTGCAGGAGATTGCAGAATCTGCTCACCAACTTTTGCTATGGACTTATTGCCTTATCCCCTTCTCCATAGGGTTGCTAATCACAATTGTCAGCATCAGCAACACATTCATCCGGGTCTATGTTGTCATTGGTTTTTCCACTAATGCCACATCAAAGCAATGATTATCATTAGTGGTTCATTATATATATATAATTTCCAATATTCTTACCAACATGCAATATCCTATGCATGCCATACATATCCTCATACATTTCAAGCATACACTTAGGAAATGTAGTTATAATCAGCAAGACAGAGTTTTAAGGAAACTTCCCTTTTCAAGTCTTTGATCCTGGCATGAAACTACCCTTCCATACAGTAGCTGATTGACTTCATAGTCCTTGCTACCCCTGGGCATGCAACTGTCCATATTTGTCCATTTGATAGCAGTGGCCATAATTAGCACCTTGTTGCTTCATGCTCAGATTCTGGTGACTTACCCTTGTTCCCTACTGGATAAGCTTTCCAACGCCTATCCACATGCCTCATTCCAGCCTCGGGTGTGAAAACAACACCACTTCTAAGAATGACGATTTTTCACCAAATCTCGGCATTTTTACACACAACTGTATTTGGACTGGGTGCTAACTTCAGCCACATGTAGGAGAAATTCTAGGAAGATTCAGGAAAATCTTTCTATCGGACGGATTCAATGCATAAAATGAGGAACACTCAGCGACTTGCGGATCTCATTTCTGATGCACCATTCATCTTTTATGAATTCTAGGTTTGATTAATTTGCCCAAAACACAGAATTCTCTTTTCACAAGAATGAATGTCTCAAGGGACGACGGGGGTCAAGGGGGCTTGCCCCCTTGTGGCTTCGTTTTTTTTGTTGTAAATCATTGGTTTTCATGCAATCTGGCGCATTATATTGCTGCCTCTTTCTCAATTTTCAGCCCTGAAAATCCACTGAAAAACCACTGAAAATTCCTCTGAAAAAAAACTGGATTTTCCTTTGTTCAATTGGGTCTCTTCCCCAATTATTCTTCCATAGAATCGGCTCTCAAACCATTTTCTCTTCCGCAGAATCGGCTCTCGGAACCATTTCTCTTCCGCAGAATCGGCTCTCGGAATGCTTTCTGGTTCCGATCGGTGTCGACATCCTTTCTGATCGGAAGCCTTAATGCTTTCGCTTCCGCAACGGCGGCTCACGAAATGCTATCTTCTTCCAATCGACGGATGACTTCCATACTTAAAAAAAAAATTTAAACTTAAATTTCCTCATGGTGTCGGCTGCATTTCTCATCGGCTGGCTAGTGTCTTTGGCTTCCGCAACGGTGGCACACAGAACACTTACTGCTTCCGACGGCCGATGTTTTCCGGACTTAGAGAAATTTTCAAAAAAAATTTCCCCTTTAGTCTTCCTTTGGTACCTGATCGACGTCGGCAGGATTTCTCATCGGAAGACTTAGCACTTTCGCTTCCGCAACAGCGGCACACGAGCCACTTTCTCTTCCGATGGACACTCTTTACTTAAAGAAATTTTAACTTCAAGCGTCGGTGGTCTTTGCACTTTAGAAGGCTAGTGCCTTTTCCTTCCACAATGGCGAAACGTCAAACCTCTATTTTCTTCCGATTGGTGAACTTATTTTGACTGGCATCGGAAGTCCTTTCTTGTCGGAAGTCTAGTGACTTTGACTTCCACAACGGCGGACAGGCGAACGACTAATTTCTTTCGATAGCTGACGATTTCAACACTTAGCCAAATTTTTCCAAATTCTTCATGGTGGTGACAGTCAGAGAACTTACCCATTGGACATGTAGTTACTTCGCCATCCGCAACGGCGGGTGCATGGACATTAATTCCTTCTGACGGACGCCCAATCGCTTAGAAACTTTTTTCGATTTTATTCAAACTATTCCATCGGACATACTTCTGCCTAATGCTTTCACTACAGCAGATGTCCTTCCCCGTCAGAAGACTTAGTGGTTTGGACTTCCGCAACGATGGACGGGAAACCACTAACTCTTCCGCTATAGGGGAAGTCTTTCCGCTAGTGGCCCGACTGTTCAACACTTAGAATAATTCTTGTATTTTTACAGTCATTCAATTCTGATCCTTGCTAGGTAGAAGGAAATTCTGCTTCTGTCACTGCGCCTTGGTGGTCCATTTAGGCCCATGCTGCAACATGAGCTCTGATACCATACTGTCACGACCCTGACCCTCCAACCGTCGAAGAGGACGCGACCAACACCAATCACTGAACCGGGAAAACATCCCCATGAACATAAACAGGGAAAATGATGATATTAAAAGCTTAAACAACATGCATAACAGAGTGCATAAAATATCATACAAGATGCATAATTCCTCAATCATTCAGTGGAAGAAAACATATTCATAAACCAGCATTCAGCATGTTCATCATAACTCATTAAAAATCAATATAATTACCGAGATGGAATAGCAACGGTACTTATCTTTTGATGAAGAATCCCGCAACCAGCTACGTCGCTGCAACGTTCCACCCAGCCGTAGGCCAGCTTGCTCATCAATCTCTCAGCAATGCTGCCACCCCCAAGCTCGGCATGATTCCTCCAAGGATAAGGGTCAATGCAGGCTTACACATAGCCAGGGGACATACTCAGCAAACCAACACAGCTGGGTTTATCAGGCCATCAACAGACCGGCCAAGCCAGCACAGTCCAAAGATCAACCATTGCTTACATGCAGCAAAACCATCCCTTCACAGCCCTGTGAAGAAGCAAAGGCAACCGGGGATAATCCCAAACAAAATATGAGCATAGCTCAAGCCCATAAGGTGACACAGAGTTGTTCTTGGCCCTGACATGGCCAAAACAACTCAGGCAGTCTCAAACGAAAGAGAAGTCAAACTCCAACAATCCACAGCAGCCCAACTTCATAGTGAATGAGGGAAACATCACACAGTCCACAAAACAGAGTAGAAGCCAACTCCCAGCGTGAACAGAGGAAAACTCAACCAACGGATTGGAAATCCATGGCGGCTCAAAACGAAATTGAACACCATAGCCAATAAAACACAAGGAAGTCAACAGCCCCAAAACACAAGCAGTGAGCACGGCTCACAACATGGGAAAATGAATCCAAACAGTTTGTGCGTGAGGGAACTTGCACCAGACCACAAAACACAGAGGAAAACATACCTGATTCCACTCTGTAGAAAACGCGAATGGCCATTGAAAGGCAGCTCCTCTCCTAGCTGCATGAGATCCGGCAGAACCACTACCTGTGCATGAGGAAAACATCACCGACCTCTGTGTGAGGAAGATGAACAGACCGCGATGGGGAATGAACCGACCGAGGAGAGAATGTGCCATGTGGAGAATGGAAGGTCACGTGAGAGTGGAGTGAAAGCAGGCGTGGGTGGAGTGTACATGTGGGTGAGGACTGATAGTCCTACCACCCCACTCCCAAAAGCAATAACTGCCTCAACCACCAGCCATAACTGCCCCCAACAACAAAACCAAGTCATTGAAGAGGTTGGTGAAATAATAAAGGTGGCAAAACAAACAAGGTTGCAACACATGGGTTTTTCCCCCATAAACCAAGGTTTGACATCCCCCACACCTTATCCTTTGGAACCATGCCCTTTTCATTCAACGTTGCACTGTCGTAGCTAGTTGTGGTTTTAGTTTTAATTGATGTGCGTATTTACATGATGCCGAATTATAATGTGCCAAATGGAACGATAAACCATCGGCAACTATCCCCATTTCCAAAACACACACACAACCAAATCGATGGTGAGGATTTTGCCTTGAGCTCCTCACCACGATTAATTACAATATATACATCATGCAAATGGGGTCAAAACCGGGGACATTACATGCCACGAAGGAAAGAAGTCAGCTGGATATGGGTTGGCCACCCTACCACCCCCCAATCTACGCATAGTGTCTTCCCAACGTCGTTGGGCCGGATCTCGAACCCCGTGGAGAAGAACGTCCACTCTAGGGCTCAATCCTGGAACACGCTCAAAGAAAAATGTGCTCAAAATGCTGCTGAACCCGAAGTTCTATATCCTGCCTGCCTTACACTCACTGAGCTGGTGTTTCATGTTGCTCAGTAGTGTAGTACTCCAGTCATATATGGTTGGTCTCATACACTCCACCATGTATAACATCAGTGGCCGCGAGGTCTGATGGAGTGATGTTAAGCCTGCTATCCTGCCCAATTTCAGTAGTATGGCCTTTAGGCCCAGCACCTGTATAGCATTGGTAGGGACTTGACTCCCTACCTTCTCTGTATCTGGGTAGCAGTACACAGCCATGTACTCATCGATAGTAAGCCCACCTCCTGGCCCACATCGAGAACGAAGGTTCACCACCTCCCCTCGTCTAGATAGCCCTATGATAAAGTATATGTCTTCCACCTCAATGGTGAGAGACATCCCATCAATACGAAAGGAATCTGATTCTGGATCCCAATAGTCTACCAGCATCTGTAGTAGTCTTGGTTTGGCCCTCAAACCACCAAGACACCAAAACTTGTAAAGTCCGCAGCCACGAAGAGCTTGTTGAGCCATTACGTCAGCCCTTATTGCTTCCTCTACTTCACCATGCTCGCACTCTCTCCACTCTAGCACATCCTGCAAGAGAAATTGCCAAATTTCCCATTAGCTTCTTAGAAAAACACTTGCGCGGCCTCATACGCGACTATTTTCCAAACAGCCACGTATGTACACAGTTTCTATCCCATTTTCCACGTATATCCAGCCCTATACGCAGAAAAAGCTTTGATATCCACGTGGGCCACAGCGCTCATGGAGAGATAGCCTAAACAACCTCATTTAACCATGAAAATCAACAAAAATTATATCAAAATGCAAGAGGAGAGCACGAGTAACTACCTGGAAGAAACAGTTGCGAATTCCGCCGGCTGGAGCTCCTGGAATTTGCTGTTGAAAATCAGAGTTCAAATGGGTAAAAGTTTCAAATGATTTATATTTTTTACTATTTATAGAAAAATTTTCAAATATTTGAAAATTTTTACCCCCTTTCCTATAGTTTTGACATTTTCTAACCATTTTGGACTGTTTTTGACATAATTTGTGATGTAGAAGACCTTTTACAGTGTTGTTTCAGCCATTGGATTGACCCGTTTGTACTGAGCTCAGGTATAATGTCTACACTGGTATATAGGTTAGGTTCATCACCCTTTGCATTTTGCATGACCTTATGACCATGTCTCCATGAACTTAGGTATGAACCCACTCTATTTTGTCACAGAACCTCCTTGCTACTTTAGAAGTGGCATGATATGAGTGGTAGAGCTTCACCTTATATGGGTACCCTAGTTAGCACCTTATTTGCATTTGGTGCCCATGTCGATGTTTTATCCTTTAGGGTGTGGGATTCCGTTGTAGAGTATTTCCATGACATTTCGCAAGAGCCTCATACTCCTCTTGATCTTATGCTGGCCTATTTCCCTCCAGACTCCCCTATGTCAAGTTGTGAATCCATTATCACGAGGTTTTCCTGCCTTATTGAGCTTGATGCTAGCTCCCCTGACATTTCGTTTCATCCATATAGCCCGAGCTTGTCTCATGTCTAGCCATGCAGAGCCATTTTTTATATCCGTCGTAGCTTGATTTACCTTTTTACCGGGAGGGTATTTTCCCCCGAGTGTCGATATCCTACACATGTATCCTTGAATTGATCATAGGTATGTTCCACTGCTTGGAACTAGTTTTTTTGCCCTTATGACACTCGTCTCCTCCTAGTTTGTAACTATAAAGCTAGTTTATTCTTTTTTCAAGCTTTTCAAATAACTGAAAAAGTCCAAAAAAAATAAAAAAACCAAAAATCCGGACAAGGAAAGATGTTATCTTTGGCAGCTATCGAGTCGTGTCGCCTTCGAACATAGTGCTATATATCACATCCATTGGTTGGGTTATAGTTTGAATTTAGGAGCTGTACTCGTTTATCTGATTTTATCTCCACTGACTGGTTAAGCTTCCAGTCCCTATGGAGCCTCTGTTGATGCCTCCTGTGTCACAGAGATGTCCCAGTTTGTATATTGAGTCTATGCTGCCTTCATTTAGTCACCATACACCGTTATGCTCTTGTTTGAAGGAAGTTGAAACCTGTGTCGGCCATTCCTTAGTTATCTTGACTTTGCATGTCGGCCATTCCCGGTACAGTTACTAGTTCGTGCACCTTATGATCGAGTCCTTCCACATTATACAGCTTTGCTAAGTACCTCATGTTGGATGATGGGGGATGCCTTAATTCCCTCCTTCCAACGGATTTCATCCCATCGACTTCATATCATTTATTCTAGGATTGGAATCTAGAGTCCTTTTGAGTGCCTTGAGACTTGCAGTCATCAGTGGCAGGTTCTCTTTCCATCGACAATTTTTTGGGAATACATCAATGTCCCCTGATCGATAGATCCTCTCAAGTGTTCGACCTGAACACATTTATTCACACTTGTTATTTTGCACTCTAGTACCTTGATTCCCATTTTCATTATTGGTGGGTAATCTAGCGTCTGTTAACGGTATACATCAATGACCGGTAATCATACGATGGACTACTATGTTCGACCTCGACACCTTTATTCGCATAGTAGGACATGTACTCGTAGCAGTTTGTGTAGAAGAATTTCCAGATTAGTCGCATCTCTTATATGCTACCTCCTCGATCGTGCCAGTGTTCATGAGATTTTAGCTCTTGTGACTTGATTCCAGTATATGTCAGATATCTTTAGCCACTATGGAGATCTTGATCGGTTATATATCTTCATCCTCTATGGAGATCATGGTCCTTTGTATATCTTCATCATGGAGATTCTGATCTATGTATATTGTACGTGGCTATGACCACATATGTGACATCATGTATCATGCCTATTCATGGCCATTGTACTCTTATGTATCCGGGACTGCTATATGTACTTACAGTTATATGCAGAGTTGTATTATGGTGCTATGCTGATTGGGTGGCTGGTCTTCCATTTGGGATCCTTCCTCACTCCACTTATGGGATGGACTTATAATGTATTTCGGCCATCGTATGACCCCTCTGACCTCACACATTAGGGGGCATCTGTTATAGTGGATTTCACCACTCTAGGTGAATCACACTTTGTATGGCCTTCCCCTGTCCCGTTGCAGACTCTTTATACCCCATGGACCATCTTTTGTCCTTTGATGTTTCCTTGATCATCCCTAAAAACATATAAAAAATGATATACGCAGCTTTTAACCCGATAATCGTGTACATACATGGGTTTGACCCATATAACCACGTACATCGGGATGTGTGCATAATCCAAATCCTTTTGGAGTTTTCCTTGACATGGATCTGACTCATTCAACTGCTAGCCTTCCCTATGCCTTGAGATCACTCGAATTCGACCTTTCATTATCCCTTTGAAAGCTATATAAGGAACCCCTTGGTACATTGAAGGCATATAGAGAGAATTGAGAGCAAAGAAACTATAGTCCATTGTTTCCAGAACTTTTACTTGAGTCTGCATCCCTTTGTCCCTTGGAGCACTGTTGTGTTCTTCCCAAGCTTGCCTTTTGCTTGTGAGCTTGCTATCAAGAGATGGAGGATTGAAGTGGTGGAGGCCCAAGTGGGGGATTCAGTTTCTCCGGTTCGCAGACGTGTCGTCAGAGGTTGTATCTATCTTGTAATCTCCGATTTATATTAATAGAAATATCTTTTCCTGTCCAAAGATGTGTATTTGATTGAATATGGTATCCATTGGAATATGTCAAATGATTTTACATTATTGATTATATATGCTAGAATAGTTCTAACACCATGATATATAGTATGCTTGTATTGTTTACTTGTTGTTGAGGAAGTATTATATCAATTCAAGCTGAAGATTGGAAAGCTCAACGGGGATCTACTTCAACCGTCTGGAATAAGGTACGAGGTCTAATCCTTTAGTGTTAGACATTTTATTTCTATTGCATATTGGAAAGGATTGATTTCTGGAGTCAAGCTGTCTGTTGTGGTACCCCAAGCCATAGGAATTTCTCTCCGTAACAGGAGGGGCTCGTTAAGCAGTTTGTGCACACATTTGAATTTGTTGATGAGAAACCTTTAGTTGATGCTACAATTCAAATGATAAAGGAGAGGATATTCACTGAAATCCCTGTTGAAGAGGCCAATTCTCACCAGTGTAGTGCGACCATTCAACAATGGATGGCTTGCTACAATATGGCCGGAGACCCAGATGATGATCCGACTAGCATAAACATACTGGAATTAGAGGGCACCCGCGCAGTGGAAGGGAGTGGTATTTCAAGTGACAAGTTCCTAAAGCCTTTAAAAATCAAGAAAGTAAACATTGGGTCACCAGAGAACCTGAAGTTTGCCAATATATGAGATTATTGGGATAAAGAGACAGTCGCGAAGATCACAGACTTGCTGCATGGCTACCATAACCTATTCGCTACCAAGTTTTTGGAGATGAAGGGGATAGTAGGAGATTTAGGGGAAATGAAAATACACCTACGACCAAATGATAAAACCAGTAAGAAGCGACCTTATAGGTTGAATCCCAGGTACAAAGAAAAGTTAAAAGAAAAATTGTATCACATACTCGATGCAGGAATCATCGAACCTATTGAGGAATTAGAATGGATCAGATCTATAGTAATCCAGGATAAGAAAACAATAGGGGAAGTAAGAATCTTTATCGGCCTAAGGAATCTAAACGATGCATGCTTACACAATCCATTCCCAACACCATTTATAGACGAAGTGCTTGAAAGAGTCGGAGGGAAATAAATGTATTCATTTACTGATGGCTTCTTTGGCTATCATCAAGTTAGAATCATGAAGTAGGATCACAACAAAATGGCCTTCGTCACTGAATGGGGATGATACCAGTATACGGTAATGCCCTTTGGACTCAAGAATGTACATGCTATTTTTTCTAGAATAGTATTTTTTGCTTTGAAATATTTTATTCATAAATTTCTTGAGGTCTAATTTGATGATTGGACTGTTTTTGGTCTAGTAAGAGACCATATTGAGAGTTTGCACATGATGCTAGCCCATTGTCTCCAGTATCAGATTACGCTCAATTCTAAGAAATGTATATTATGCGCACCATTTGGTGTGCTATTGGGTCACGTCATATGTCATGATGGTATTTTGGTTGACCCAGCAAATATTCTGATTATTATTGACTTACCACCACCTACATCAGTCATGCAACTCAGATTAGTGATGGGCCATACATGCTACTATATGAAGTTCATCAGAGGATATGCAACGATCACTGCAGCTATGGAGAAACTGCTGAAAAAAGATGCAAAGTTTCAATGGACAACAACTTTCCAGGAAATCTTGGATAAATTGAAGAAATAAATGGCCACTACACCAATACTTGTGTTTCCATACTGGAGAAGGAGTTCCATGTTCATATTGACACGTCGTCTGTCATGCTCGGCATAGTCTTGACACAATCAGGAGAGGGTGCACTAGACCAAATAGTCTTGACATCACCAGTCTTCATCAAATGTTACATCTCTTCTGATGTCGATCTTCTTGAATCTTGAGAAGTATATTCAGTAGTCCTTTGAGGTATCAATGTATCCTATGAATATTCCCTTCCTCCCATAAGGATCAATCTTGGTCATCTTCTCCTTTGGTATGTGTATGTACATTGGGAAACCAAGTATTTTGAAATGGCTGACTTCTAGTTTCTCTCCTGAGAAAGCCTCTCCAGGATTCTTGTTGACAAGTACTTGATGAGGAGAATGGTTCTATACATACACAATTGTCCTTGCTGCTTCTTCCCAAAGGTGCATCGAAATATCTTGATCATGATGTAGAATTTATTTCGCTGCTTACATTATGGTTTTGTTATTTCATTCCACAATTCCATTCTGTTGAGAATTGTATGGAGTGCTCAACTCCCTCTTAATACCAGACTCTCAAAAAATTTCCTTGAATTATTCTATGGTGAAATCTCCGCCATTGTTTGACCACAGAGTCTTGATCTTCCTGTCAGTGTGGTTCTTAACCAAGGATTTGAATTCCATAAACTTGCTGAATACTTCATTTTTCCCTTTCAATAAATATATCCAAGTATTACGTGAGAAATAGTCTATAAAGGAAACATAGTACACATATCCGCTTAGTGAGCTGGATGACAGGGGCCCGCATAAATTTGAGTGTACTATCTCCAATATTCCTTTTAATTTTCTTTCACTGCTTAGGAATGTCTTCTTTGCATTCTTTCCTTGAGAACATCCTTTGCAAATTCCTTCATGCTTTTCCTGTATTTCTAGAAGTCCTGAGATTGCTTTGCTTGCAATTGGTAGTGCTATGTAGTGCACATGTGCAAGCCTTCAATGCCATAGTTCACTAGGTTCTATTGAGTCATGAACCATTGCTTGTTCAGGCTGTCCCTTTATTTTGTACAAGCCTTCGTATTTTTCTCCAATTATTGTTACATCATCAATTTTCTTTCCTTTTGGCCATATAGGGCTTCGCCATCAACACCTGCAACTCTCATTCCCTTTGCATATAGTGCAGAGATGAAGAGAATATTCTTCTTCAATCTTGGAACATATATCACATCTTTCATCTTTAAATATTTCCTAGAGTCTAGCTTGTATGAAGCTTCTCCACTTTCTTCTATGGTCTATTGATAATCATCCCCAAGTTTCACCTTGTGAGGTGACTCATGATTAGACATATTGACTAATGATTATTTATATCCCGTCATATATTTAGATGCTCCACTATCTAGAAGCCAGTCATTGCCTCCATGTGAGATAGTTCCTGTGAGTGCTGAGATTAGAACATAGGCTCTTCTTCATAATCATCCTTCTCTCTTTTGAATATTTTATTTGTCAGTTCATCGTCTTCAACGGTGTGAGCATGTTGCATTTTCTTCTTCTCGTTGAAGGAGTCCTTGTTCTTGGGAGATTCTATGGAGAAGTGTCCCTTCTCATGACAAGTGTAACATCAAATGTTGGAAAGATATATTATGAATTATTTTTTGTCTTTTATGATGACAGTCCTTCCTTTTGTTGTGATCGTGTCTCTCCTTCTTTCTGTAGTTTCTTCTGGTGTGAACCGTGAGAGCTTGATCTTCAGTTGCTCCCATGTTCTCTTCCCTTGTCATGAGTTGAGCTTATTCTTGTGTGCATTCTTCTCAGAGTTTGCTGAAAGAGATCAAATTCTTGAATGAATGAATCCCATGATCTTGGGAGGCTATTCAAGGTAGTCTTCACAATATCTCCTTCTTCTACATTCTCTTCAACTGCTTCAAGTTGTTACTTGATTTGATCAACCCTTGTGAAGTAGGATTGTATAGTCTCTAATTTTTTTATCTTCACATTCTTCAACTGGTTCCTCAATGTCATCTTCCAATTGATTTTCTTTCCCTCAAACATCTTCTTCAAAGCATCAAACACTTCCTTTGGTGTCTTCAAGGATGACACATGGGGGATGAGATGATCCTTAATATAATTTGCAATGATTATCTTGGATTTAACCAAGTTCTTCTTATGAGTAGCCTTAGCCTCATCTCCCTCTGGCTCTGGAACTTCCTCAATGATATAATGATCTAAATCATTTTCTTCAAGGATCAGGGCGATTCTTTACTTCCATTCTCGAAAGTTAGCGGCTCCCCCAAGCTTGTCCTCAAGATGAGTATGATGAATCATTTTCAAACGAGAACCTCAAATGGAAATAAAAAATATTTAGATCTTATCGATTTGAGGCGTCCGACCTGGTTCTAGAGCTGGTTGATCTAGGGTTTGTAAGAGAAACCCTAATTTTCCAAACTTGGAGTTTTGGAAATTTGTTTGAATATAAATATGCACCTCCTTGAGGATAGTTTCTCAACAAGGTCCTTTTCTGAAGACTGAGGTGGGCAGCCTCCAAAACTTGATGCCTTACTTTCTCCCAACACTAGTGTTAGGGTAAAAAATGAAACTTCTTTAAATATGATTCCGCTTCCACCAAAATATGCACCCTTATAGGGAGAGTTAGCCTAGCCCTGGTTTCTTGATGATCTGTAGCGAGAAGACCTTGAACTAAGAATCCCTAGTTTCCATTGCTGCACAGTTCCTTCTTTTAGAGAGCCTTTGATACCATGTTAGTTTTTCTATTCTAATTAAATTGATTAGGATATTTATATGAAATAATAACAAGCACAACAAGATACACAAGATAAAGCAGGTACACAAGACACAAAGGATTTCCTCGGGAAAACCGTAAAGGATAAAACCATGCAGACTTCCTCAGAATAGTTATGTCACTAAGACAATATCACAAGATGGAAAAACCCAACAATAAGAAGTCTTATGCATCTATCTATCTCTCCTCATTGCCCTTCTCTCTCTCCTCATGCGAACTTGAGTGAGTGATTGTGTGTGTTTAAATGAGGGAGGGTTCCTCCCTATTTATACCCTTAAAGTGACTAAGCTCCCAACTTGACTAGGCCAACTTATAACCCTAACAAAGCCAACTTCTCCTAGAGAGACACCGAATGTACATTACATTATATTATACCGGGGATTATTTCCCTGAATTACAATGGAGGTTGTACCTCAAGGACCATATACAATAATGACATTCCAAAAGGAGGGAAACACATCTACGACGGGGGTACAACAACATACAATGATAATATACATCAAAATGCATTTTGAATTTACAAATAAAACAATAGGCCAACTAGATTAAGAAAATTATTCTGTAGTATTAAATGGACCTCATCAGAATCTACATCAAAGTGTATTAAGAACATTAGTGTTTTGTTTCTTCCTCTTTTCCAATGAGGTTTTCATCCTATCTTCCAATTGCCTCTATTCCATCTGTTATTTCTACCTCCACCTCTGCTAAAGAAACTCATCTAATGGTCATTGAAAGTGATATCAGTATGAGTGCAAACAACAAGAGATCATATCAATTAAAATTGCAATTCAATAGTTTATAAATGGCTTTGTAGTACAACAATAATCCATATTGCAAACAGATTTAAAGGAAATAAGGGAAAGGGACATCATCACATAAAATATTTAGTAAACTAACCACATTCATTTATTTCACCTTTCATTGAACACGTGAAAATGAATTATTGGGGATATTATAGGAAATGGATGAATAAACATGTATAAGAGAATCAAAGGAATGAAAATGGTACTTTTTTACATAGTCGATCCCAATCGACATTTAGTCACCTTGTTAAATGAAAATTAATATCACCAATTGTAGTGGATATTTCTCTCTGGATACATACAAAAGCACCAACCTTATATTAGAGGGATCTAGAGGTAGAGTTCATGGTGCAAAGGAAATCATTCAACATTGACTTAAGCAATAAACAAAATATATTTTTTGAGATTTTATTTTAATTAACAAAATAAATACAACATACTTTATGAAATGGGCCACTGCATCCGTCTGAGGATTTGGTCTGGCGGATTTCATGATCTGGTTCTTTGATTGTCTCCAACTAGGGTTATCAATGGGAATGGAATCAAGGAGTGTATGGAGTAAAATCAACATACAATGTGGAATATTGTCGAAAAAGTATGGGCAAAAGTCTGATGTGACCAAAAAGTGTTTATGGGGATACCTTCACAATGTATTCATAGAATAATCCAATATTTTTTTTCCCATGGTATTGGTCCATGGTTTTACGTACTGCATGGTATTTGTCTATGGTTTATGATCCATTCTACTTTTAGGGTTTTTGGGTCCTTTTTTGAGAGAATGGATGTTTTTTTGCAATAAATGCACATCTTCCATATATTTATGAGGGAAGGAATAATAATTACTTGGACCAAGTTGGGGGGGGGATTTAATTGTGAAGGTCAAAATTGGAGGGAATAATGATGGGGTTATGATGTATAATTATGGTCTTGACCATAGATAGATATGGCTGACAAACATCATAGGATCAAGGGACAAATGGTGACAACAATGGAGAAACCAGAGAGAACCGTGGAGAGTTGAAGTCTCCTCATTTGAGCTGCAGTGGATTTTGGTTTGTATCACTTCTCAAAATGGATGAGGTACATATAATATTAGACATATATATGGATGCAGCAGACATACCCATTCTCATATCAATGTCTCAATATAAAAATGGGGATCAAGGATCAAACAAGGGGAGTCGATCAATTCATATAGCTGGTAGTACATAATGGTGGCCTCAATAGGAGGCTGAATACAAATACAGATCTTAAGAACAGGTACATAGAAATAATGAAATTATCTTAAAATGCAATATCACAATAGCTAATGCTCTATTAAATATGAGGGCGTACACAACTACATGGACTCAATTACTGAGAGGAAGAACCTTTGAGGTACAATAAACAACATCTGATACTAGAGATATACGGAAGCATGATACCGAATGGCTTCTCAACACTGACGCCAACGCATCTCGGATATAACAAAGGACATGAAACTATATGGGTCCCAAAGAGACGCACCAATGGGATAGAGTCCAGTGAAAATAGGGGTCTTTGACCAAATAATGGAGGAACCAATACCCTATATGAATCTCAATGGTGTGATAATGTAGCTAAAGTCAAGCACATGAGACACAAACAACCCAAAAGACACTAAGGAATCCTTTCAAATGGTCCAAGGAACTCATCAATGAGGTGGATGAGACCAATATACAGGAACATTTGGGTCTATACAGTGGAATATATGTGTTGACATTGACAGAGGGAGACCTGCAACTATGAAAGAAATGAGGTTTCCTTGATAGAAGCACAAGGGAGATAACTAGATATATGGAATAATAATGGGATTGAGTTAATGAATGAGGAATTGGGGTAGGTGAGTATGGGGGAATCAAGCTTCCTTTGTTGAGAGTATAACGACAAGGATGACCTAGAAGCAGATGACACTGACTCATGTGGAGGGAATCATAACTATGGAACCAGGGAGATGATTGCAATGTTAGATAATAGGGGAAGGAATTGGACAAGGATATCCATGGGATCCAAGGGAGACTCGTTGCATAGTACTATGAACAAAGGAGACCATGATGGGAGGAATGGTGCCATAATGTGAGACTATATGTCATATGGGTGGGCACTGAAATGCACCATTTGGTCCTTATTCATAGTTTAAGGAGTTCAAAGAAGGGATATAAGTATGCTCGGTATGATATTGTCTTGTGTATGTTTGTGAATCCCAAGATGGTAAATGATCGATGGTGTTTTCATGTTTAGAGAGTCTGAAAACATGAAGAAGACTCCAGTGGGTCTCTTTTTTCGTATAGTAGTCTCCTTAGCTTGAAAAAGGACAAAAGTGTGCAAAGGAGAACTCTCCCAGTCGAAAGGGGAAAAGAGACTTCGTTTTTGCAGGTAGTCCAACCACGTCAAAAAAGGATAAACCTATACTGATTGAATGGGAATTCAAATAATTTTACGAGCATGAATGAAACCAAGTTGCTCAATGATCTTTTCTTTATGAAATGGTTGTAAAAGAGCTTAAATACAACCCATGAGTGAGATTTTTCGTAGAGTGTGGTCCCAATGTCCAAAAAAGAATAAAAGGATACAAATGGAAACGTTCCTAGATGGAAGGTGCTAGGGTGGTCCTTTTCTTTAATTGGTTTACATAGTCTGAAAATGGGATGAATGATAACACATAGAATCCCTTTCAAATACTTTAAGGAGTGTGAAAGGAAGCAAGATTGCTCAACAATCTTTTCATTCTTTAAGGAGTCATAAAAGAGATTAACAAAAACTCCATAATGGTTAGTCAAGCAAGGAGGAAGTGTTCAATGTGCCAACAAGGGGTGATGTTGGGAAAAAAAAAATGGAACATTGGTGGGGCCTCCTTGTGAGACGGTTAATGGTGGTAAAATAATGAAAATTTTGTAACATGGATGGAGCATAGGGCTCCTGAACATGCCAATACAGAAGAAATACTTGTTGTACGTCTTCCAAATTTTGGGAACACTTCTGAGATCGAGCCGTGAGTTCATCCAAATGGACAAGGATAATGTGAACAAGGTCATGGAAGAAAAATATCATGGCTCACTGAAAAGTGGATCTAGTATTTTTAAGGCCAAATGACATGACACGATACACAAAAGTGCCCCAGGAGGTGGTAAAGGTGGTTCTATACTGATCTTCTTTAGATATCTCGATTTGGTTGTAACCCAAAAAACCGTCTATGAAGGAAAACACTTCATGGTTGGCACATGCACCTAAGATCTGGTCAATAAACAGATTGAGGAAGTTGTCTTTAGGATAAGCCACATTCAAATCACAGAAGTCAGTACACGCACGAATGGTCCTTGTTTTTAATTAACGGGAACATGATTGGAAACCCAAGTGGTATACATGATGGGGTATATAAAGTTTGCTTTACACAATTTTTCAATCTCATCTTTGACGACAGGGTCCATTTACGGGTGGACGGGTCATTCCTTTTGGTGAATGGGGGAAACATAAGGCCATGTGTCAATGTGATTTTCAATGATAGATGGATCAAGCCCATACATTTTGGTGTAGGACCAAGTGAATACATCATGAAAATCTTGAAAAAGTGTATTGTAGGCGGTAACTTCCTCAGGAGAGCATGAAGCACCAATCGTGATATACTCAACTATCCCAAGCTTCGTTGAGATGTCAACTTGGATGGTTGTTGAGATATTGGCCATATTACCATCTTGAAAGTCTTTGAGGGCCGGGATTGGGTTTTTTAACCAATCAAAACTTCCATGAATAAAATATTTTGATTCGACAGAGAAATTATCTAACGATGAAGAAGGTTCATTGGGGATGTAAAATGAGTGATGGTGTAGGTTATCTTAAGGATGCTCAGGATTTGTGAGAGATTCAAGGATCTCTTCATTGTTATGAATGTGGTTCTTACATTGATTAGAGGGATCTTTCATGGTCGATGAGGGGGAAGGAAGACTATAAGTTGAGATCATAAAAATGGTGTGAGTGGTATTCGAGGAAGATACCAGAGTGTGGATTTCTTCGAGGACATCGACTTATGACTCAAGGGAGTGCTTGATAAATTTAGTGAGGAGGGATCGATACTCAAGAATGTTTTGGAAATGATGGGAATAATGACCATAGAGGAAAAAAACTACACACGAGTGGTTCGTACATAATGATTTGTTATTAACCGTAGGTATTTTTTGTACATTAATAACCAGAGTGTCTTCAACCTCTACTATTGTATGCTTGTGGGTGCAAAGAAATAGAAAATCAGGAAAATTTTGAGTAGAGTGGATGAGGACATCACATAAGACACAAGTAGGAGGTGGGCGTGGTTCTGCAAGGGATTTTGGTGCCTTGTGCCCAATATTCATAGGAGGAGAGGGTGCAAGAGTGGATGAAGTGTTAGTGATTGAGAAAAATATGAAGAATCTTGAACTATAAAACTTTAATTCACAATTACAGTGTAGATAGATCTCATCAATAATCTAAAGAAATAAATAAATCAAACCATAGAACATGGGATATACACTTGGGAAACACTCCACTGATTTGGAGGATAAAAAACCGATCAAACAATCTTAGAGTATGATTGATAATCGCCAGAGAATAGTAGATTGCATTTTCCAAGAGAAAACGAGAGTAGAGATCAAATGAGACACTGTGATGATCTTTCCAAATGCATAACACTTTAATAACAAGTCAAATTAGGTCATACAAGGAAGGTAGCGAATATTGCATGCTTAAGTAAGTATTTAAAACTGAGAACATTGTTTTATCTTCAACCATGCACCCTCACTGACTTGGTGTCAAGTTGGAACTCCATAATTATTTCCCACAAAAATATATGCATCCTCCATTAATTCACTAAGTTTAACTATATCTAACTGAGTTTTTAGCTGAATGAACTAAACTGAATTGATTGGAACTGCATGTAACTGAATGGAACTTCATGCAACTAAATGGAACTACATGCAATTGAATGGAACTACATGCAAGTGGACAAAACTGAACATAGTTTAATGTAACTAGTGCTTTTCCATCAATGTCATCTTCAACAACCACTTGCATAAATTAAGGAGACGATTCCTTAATTAACTGAACTTGTTTGATCATAACTAAGAATCAACTGATGTCTTTTTAATTTGAGTTCACTTGGTGGCAACATGGGAAATTCAAATTCTATCTCTCCACATCTGTTCTTATATTACTTATATACGCATGGTCCATATGTGTTTTCATAAATTCTATATCATATCATACTCATAATATTGTTTTCGAACCTATGATCATATGTATTACCCCAGGTCATATAGCCACATGCTAAAGTAAATCAATCTAGGGGTAGCTAATCACTAAAGGAGACTTGTAGCACATGTTGACCATGACTATCCATACATCACATAACATATATAATTTACACAATAAAGTAAACCACCTCAGAACATGAGGATATTTGCAGAACTTGATATTACTCAAAAGTCTATTGACTTGATATTACTCACAAGCTTTACCACCTCAATCATATGAGGATATTTGTAGGACTTTATATTACTCACAAGTCTGTTGTCTTGAGATTACTCACATGAATCATACCTTAACATAAGGTCATGATATTAACCATAAGATCCTAGTACAATCATCTCTCATGAATTTGACAATGTCATGTGAACTTAATACAATATAAGTTCTATACTTGATACAACGTAAGTCTTAAACCTTAATACAACATAAGGTTAAGGAGAATATATGAACCTAATTACAACATAGATTCCAGACTTGATGACAACACAAGTCTCAGACCTTAATGCAACATAAAGTCATGGAGAATAAATCTTAAAGTTGTACTCTCAACACTCCCTCTCTGCAAGGGAGACATTCTATGCCATACCAAACTTATCTCAGAAGTGTCAGAACTTTGTCACATATAGAGGCTTGTCACTAATTTGCATTCTTCTCATCAGTACCTATCTATTGGAATTCATGACCATGACTTCAATGAAGTAAAACTTCATCTCAAATGTGTTTTATCATAAAACACATATAGGGTTTTCGATAAAGCTTGACTATTAACACCTAATGATTGTAGCATCAAGTCTTTCACCCTAGTAGGTAGCTTCCCAAGCTACACTACACCTCAATATGTAGTACTATTTGCAAAACACATTTTGTTTTTGTAGTGCTCTCAGACATACATCTTGCTTCTATAGTACTAGTCGTAATACACTTAGCTTTTGTAGCACTAGCCTCAAATTACATCACTTATCTCAGGCTAAAACAATAAATGGATAACAAAATCAAATAATAGGCATACCATGTATCAAA
The DNA here is from genome assembly GCA_001517045.1 of Pseudotsuga menziesii. Classification (NCBI taxonomy): domain Eukaryota; kingdom Viridiplantae; phylum Streptophyta; class Pinopsida; order Pinales; family Pinaceae; genus Pseudotsuga; species Pseudotsuga menziesii. The sequence continues at coordinate 102,204 of LPNX010252389.1, forward strand.
TACAATAAAGTGACTATTCTAATGTACCTCAAAAGGTACTCAAACATATTCTTAGTAGTAATCATAAAATACAACAGGTTTTCTCAAATACCAACTGACTACTTACACAAATTAGCATCAACTGGATCCAATCTAGAATAAATTTTCTCTAAACTAGAAACCATGGATTTTAAATCCATCACATACAAAATTATACAACAAATGTGTAATAACATACAGGAATAAAGACTTATATTTTCTTTCACTCTTCAACATTTGTTGAATTCTTGAATCTTCTTCTATCTGGATAAGTTCTCTGTGAGCTTTCCATTCTCTGTGATGTTCTTCACCACCCCAACTACCTCTCTGATAGGTTTTAAATATTATCTAGCAGTCCAGACTATAAATAGTCTCTGATACTTTTGACCATGTCTCTGCTCATGTGGATTCTCTCCACAAGGTATCATGACTCTTGGTTGACTAAGCAATGTACTATGACTAACTGGTGGAGACTTTATGTGTTTCCACCTATGAAGACACATCAATACTCCCTCTTCAACTAGAGGAGTTCTTGTGTACTATACCAAGCTTTTCCCAGACAGGCGCTTAGTAAAAATGCTAGCAATGCTGCTCGTCTGTGGATATGTACCATGTCTCAAATATAACTGATTGGAACCCTCAAAATATTTACTCCTTTTTGACATGCTCTATATAGAGAAACACATGTGATATTCATCAATAACTATACTAGTTATATTGCATATATCTTTGAAAATCTATTTTATTGATCAAGACATATCTGAGTCCACATACACCTGTACCAAGTAGGTACTGCAACACATTCTTTGTACGTACAAACTACAAAACAAATCTTGGGACCTGCGACTAACCAAATGCATCTCAACTGAATTAAGATCATCCAAATATGAAAAAGAATTATAAAATTTCATATTTACCTTTATATGTGTGGCCATGGATCTGTAGTCCATCATCCTGAAATTCTTAAGGATCTTTTATTGCACATTTTCCTTAACGAAGGAAAATCTTTGTTTGGTGTCTGCCACACCACTAATCATAATAATTGTTATAACTAGATGTTGTTCTTAGTTTATTTGTCTTATTTTTCAAACATTTATTTACTATGACTTTACATTTTAAGTTGGTTTTGAGAATTTTTGGCAATCAATACTTTTTGTTTGATTTAATGCTTTTAATGGTTTGATTATTTCATTATTTCTGTTTTAAGGTTTGTTCTTTGGGCTTATTAGTTAAAATATATATATATATATATATATATATATATATATATAAGCTTTCAAAAACTTATAATAAAGTTTATTTCAAAATTTTAGCTTATGCCTAACCATTGTTTTTAAGCCTTGATTAAAAAAATATTCAAAAAAAGATTCTTGTAGTAGCTCCGTTTTTTCTATTTTTAAGCCATTGTGGCTGCGAGGTATGCCTTCTGTGATTTCTCAAATATTGTTGGTTTTCCACATTGAATGATTTCTATAACCGAGTGGGGTGACTATCTTCCTAGATTTAGAGGAAACAAGTATGAGCATCCTCGTGAGCACTTATTAAATTTTCATAAATGCATGCTTGAACATGATTTTGTTCACGAGAATGTCTTAATCAAGATGTTCATATTTTCTTTAGAATAACATGCTTGTGAATGGTGTCAATCTATTCCTGCTGCTAGCATTCATTCTTTGAAGGAGTTTCATACTATTTTTCATCATCATTATTAAAGATTTTATCCAGCAGATCTTCTATTTGAAAATTGTTGTGAGGAATATCAATTGCATGGTGAGATTGAAGATATAGATAGAGAAGAATTGGTCCTTCACAATCTTCATAAGTTCTCTAATGATCTTCAAGATGATAGGTTTTCCTATAAATATGAACTAGAAGTGAATAATGCAGAAGCCGAAGGTTCTTTTATTATCATTAATTCTGATTATTATAAACCTGAAGATTTGGTTTCTTTAGATACAAAACACAATGATCAATTGTCTTTTTGTCAAATGCCAATGTAAATCAGTAAGCGAAATTCTCAGCTTTCAGATTTGCGGACAAAAGGAAATTGTGCCAACCATGAAGAACTGGATTTGTAGAGGTCATCTATTTCCAAGGAGGAACAACAAGAGTATTTTCTTTCTCTTTATGTACCCGTTACTTCAAATCTACATAAAAAATATGATAATGACGAGGAGGATCATGCTAATGGTTTTTCAAATCATTCTTTCTATGATGAATGTGAATATGACCCAGGCATTAAGGGAAGTCATCAACACTCTTCAGAAATAAGTCAGCTTGAGTTAGTGGAAGATATAAAACAGTATAACCTCAACAAAGTTGAAGATTTTATATATTGTTCTCTTATTTCATTATCTGATGGAGTATTGAGAATTGAGGACACCCATTTGTAGTCATTTATTTTTGAACAACATGAAGGAATAATTTTGCATGAGTTTCATGATCTCGTGGCTTCTTGGATGGAGTTTTATTTTTCAAAGGTTTCTAATGCTCCATCCTTTGGCATACTTCCTATTTCCAGTCGTAAGTATCAGCTACCTATAGACTCTTTATTGCATTTATCACATATTTTGTGGGTCTTCTCAAACAATAGCATGCATGGAATTATGATTCTCAGTAAAATGGTTTCTTGGCTTGACTGAAAGTACGATTACACTTGATTAGGTTGTTTCCTCCGATTAGAAGTAGGAGTAAATATCAGAATAAGCTCACTATGCGAGTATGTAGATTCTTTTCAGTATGCTATTTTGTAGCAGTATTTTATCATTTCAAAGGTATGTGTTCAGAGTTTGAGAAATTTGCAGAGATTGAATAAAGACTCCATATCCCAATGGAATTTTTGCAGAGTAATAGACAAGTTTAGTTGAGTGGGAAGAAGGCACTGATCTACAGGTTCTTGAAACCTCACAAGGAGGATTTCATCCCGTAGCAGGAGACTGATGTTATAACTAGATGGTGTTCTTAGTTTATTTGTCTTATTTTTCAAACATTGATTTACTATGACTTTACATTTTAAGTTGGTTTTGAGAATTTTTCGCAATCAATACTTTTTGTTTGATTTAATGCTTTTAATGGTTTGATTATTTCATTATTTTAGTTTTAAGGTTTGTTATTTGAGATTATTAGTTAATATATATAACTTTAAGATTTCAAAAACTTATAATAAAGTTTATTTTAAAATTTAGCTTATGCCTAACCATTGGTTTTAAGCCTTGGTTGAAAAAATATTCAAAAAAGGATTCCCGTGGCAGCTATGTTTTTCCTGTTTTTTCTCATTATCATTGGGAGAAGATTATGAGGTGATGGAAACAAATTCTAGAAAACCAAAAGAGTTTTTTGTCCACAACAGACTCATTCACAAAAACCTCTCTCATTTTTTCAACAGATGTTATCATTTGAGATATTCGAATTCATCTTTGTGGCCTATTTTTTAGGGTTTGAAAAATTTAATAATTTACTATTTTAGTCACAAATTTTCAGCACGGATTTCGATCAATTTAATGAGAATATTTAAAAACCAAGAGGTTTTTTTTATTCATGAACTCATTTAAAAACACCTCTCTCAATGTTTTTATTAAGCTTGTATATTGATCTAGGAACAAAACATCAATCTCATCAAAGATTAATCAACAAATAACTCATGAAATGGTGTAATCGGTTTAGAGGAATAGTAGCCACTCTGTATTCACATAAAGAATGAATGATTACAATTACAATGTCATGCTACAGGCATGAATGAATGAGCAATTCAAATCCTCAAGGACGTCATTCGAATTGAATGAGTGAGTCTAGCTTAACTGACTATAAGCCATAGTCCACACTCAGTTAACCACTGATCAAAACCCTAATTGACTCAACTGAACCCTAACCGAAGCCTAAGTGCAATAAATAACTGAGTCTCAACTGAAAGAGATCAGGGACATGTCATAGCAAGCTAACCATCAAGTGCTAGCGCTTCAATGACTCTAATGAACCTCGATGAGGTTAACTGAAGTTGAACTGAACATCAGAAGTTGGTGGAGGAGCCCCTGTTGACTCCAGTTCATTAATTAATCATTAAATAATCAATTAAATGAAAGGAGGTTCCTTCACTGAACTGTTTAACTGATTGTAACCACTAGCTAGCAATTAGGTGCATTAATATCACTCAGATCACCCTCGGAGTGCTCCAGTTAGCTTCCCCGAATGTAGGAGAAGGATAAGTTAGCCTCCTTGACTGAAGGTAGGTGTGGGTGTGACTAGATGATGACATTTAATGCTCCACTAATGTCAATTAATGCCAATAATACTTAGTATAGTGGTTTAACTAGCCCAATTTGACCAAAAAGAGTGTGTATGGTGGTAAATGTCTCCAACACCCCCCCTTAATCTATACTCAAGAGGAGTTAGAAAACACAAATGAATAAAAATGCTAGGGCCCCAGCAACTAAGGCCATAGGTCACCCTGTACAATGTTGAAACTAAAATGATGCTCAAAACAAACTAAGTGAGGAAAAGAGGGAAAACCCAATGGGAAACCCCCCCCCCCCCCCTCAAGCTGAACACTGAAAGTAGTCTGAATCACCCTGATGAACTCACCCCCAACAGTGAACGAAGGTAAGTGAACTTATTTTTTGAAAATCTCTTGGTGAAGATGTCTGCAATCTGCTCATTAGTCGGGCAGTATTGTAGAATGATGGTCCTGTCATGCACTAGCTCCCTGATATAGTGCATGTGGACATCTACATGATTGGTCCTCTTCCTGGTAACTAGATCCATGGATATATTAATAGCACTTTGATTGTCACAAAATAGGATAGTGGACAAAGTACTACCTAGATCAAACTTTGAAAGAATGCTTTGCAACCAAACTGCTTGGATGCAAGCATTCACCGCTCCTCGATACTCGACCTCTGCTGAAGATAGTGCTATGGCAGCCTGCTTTTTTCTTGACCAGCAAATGGGGCCACCACCAAAAATGAATACATATCTAGAAGTATAATTTCAATCAATAGAATCAACCGCCCAATCTAAATCTATGTATCCAACCAGCTCTAGCTCGGAGTCTGCAGCATAGTGAATGCCGTAGGTCCTGGTTCCCTGAATATACTGGAGGATCCTATTGGCTGCCTTCCAATGAATATCATCAGGCTGCTGCATGTATCTTGATACATCATTCATCACATAACAAATATCAGGCCGATAATGTGTCAAGTACAACAAGCTAACAATTAGCTGTCGATAGATAGTGCAGTCCATGGGAGGTGTGCTTTTTCCTTCTTCAAGGCGGATCCCTGAAAGGAAAGGAAATGGTGCAGGCCTACAATAAGCCATGTTAAACTTGACTAACATGTCTGAAATTTATTTGTACTGAGTGACCATAATCCCATCATAATTTTGCTCAATTTTGAGCCCCAAAAATTGTTTTAGAAGCCCCAAATCACTCATTTCAAAAAGCATTGTGAGTAGTTTTGATGGCTGAAATGGAGGCAATTGTGCTACCTGTGATCAATAAGTCATCAACATATTAAAAAAATATAATTACATGACCATAAGACTGCTGTAAATACACATTTGGATCTTATCTACACCTCTAAAAGTTTTGCGAGAGAAGGAAGGCATCCATCTTGGAATACCACTCTCTTGGGGCCTGTTTTAACCCGTATAGTGACTTCTTTAGCTTGGAAACCAAAGATGGATCAGTGATGTAGCCCTTAGGCCACTTCATGTATATCTCCTCATGAATATATCCATGCAGAAATTCTGACTTAACATCCATGTGATGCACTTCCCAATGCTTTGATGTTGAAATTGCCAAAATAAGGTGGATGGAGTCCATTTTTGCAACTGGTGCAAAGGTCTCATGGCAGTCCACTCCTTGGACCCGAGAGAAACCTTTTGCCACCAGAATTGAATTATATTTGAAGGTGCTTCCATAAGCATCAACCTTGTTCTGAAACACCCACTTGCATTGAACCAATTTCCTTCCCGGAGGAAGAGAAACTAGCTCCCAAGTAGTGTTTTTTTGAAGAGAATTCATCTCTTCATCCATGGAAAGTTGCCATCTTGGATCCTTCCGAGCATGGTAGTAGGATTTTGGATATGAAATAATCATCAAATAGAAACTTTTGGAAAAAAAATTATCATAACAAGAGAGTGCAATACCTTCTCTTTGGAAATCAGACTAGGTTCCCCTTGGATCATATGGATTTCCAATGTTGTCTCTTGCGGAGGAGAGTGTCTATCGGGCCCATGTAGGAAGATGATTTTTCACTTCAGGTTCTGATTCAGCATATGATGATTTCTGCACACTTATATCATAAATCATAGGATCCAAATCAGGGTCATCACCCCCAATTTTATCATCCAAATATTCAGTAGAATAGAAAGGAAATTCAGCAGTTTTCTCCTTCACTAGTTCTGCCTCCTCAAGAGGCTCATCGAACTTGACACTTCTCTCGATGATGATCTATTTGGTATTGATATCCAGCAGCTTGAAACCTTTATATTCATTAGGATACCCAATAAACAGAAATTCTATGCTTTGTGGTTGCAAAGCCCTTCTTTTATCAAGCGGAATCCGGGCCCATGCAGTGGACCCAAACACCCGCAGGTTCGACACATCTGGCTTGTGTCTGAAGTATGCTTCAAAAGGGGTCTTACCTTTCACAGATGAGTGTGGAACCATTTTATCAATGTATTCTGTATCATGCATGGACTCATCCCACAAATTTTCAGCAAGCTTCTTGGATTCCAACATACAGGTGGTCATCTCCTTGAGAGACCGATTCTTCCTTTCCGCTACTCTGTTTTGCTAGGGACTGTAGGGAATTGAATGTTGGACCTGAATACCAATTTGGGAAGATATGTGCAGAAAATAATTATTGACATACTCCCCTCCATTATCAAATCTCAAGATATTGATCTTAAGCCCATGGGCATTTTCGATCAAGGCCTTCAATTCAGAAAATTTTTCACATACTTCAGACTTCTTTTTGAGAAAGAATACCCATGTGTACCTTGAAAAATCATCAATAAAAGTAAGAATATACCTTGGTCCATTCATGTATGTGATAGAAATTGGACTGCTGATATCAGAATGTATCAGCCCCAATATGCATGTAGCTTAGTTTTCCTTCCCCCGATCGAACTTGTGCTCAGGGTGTTTTCCAATCACACAGCCCTTGCAAATTCCCGTGATTGCCTTGATGACTGGGAGGACTTCAACCATGGAGTGTTTTTGTAATTGATGCAAATATTTGAAATTAATATGGCCAAACCTCTCATGCCACATCCTACTAACCTCATTTCCATGAGTTAGCAGAGAGGTGTGCTTTACATCCGCAACAAAGTGAGAGAGCTCATAGGCTTTTGCATTATTGTTTGCAAGGTCGTTAGCAATGAGTTTCCTAGATGCAATTTCTGCTATCTGAACATCATTTGCACTGAAAGAAACTCTCTTAGGCACTCTTGTATGTGTCATCTGCTAGACACTAAGGAGATTTGATGCCAGAGACGGTACATACAAAACATTTGAAAAAAAACATTTTCAAGATCAATAGTACCTTGTCCTTCTGAAATGATGGTGGAGTCATCTCCCATGTGGATGGGGATGTATTTTCCAGTCTCCAAGGATGAAAAAGTCTCTTTCAGTCATCATGTGGTTTGAAGCTCCAGAATCAATCAAGAGTGCTTTGGACTTCAAAGTTCTTTCCATGAGGGCATGACCTTTTTCATGCTGTGGTTCCCGATCTTGTTGATCTCTCCTCCGAAATCTCTCTAGAATATTGATGTAATTTCTCTCAAGGAGAGATGTTTATTCATCAAGCTTCTTCTTCATGCAGGCATGTTCAGGGTGGAAGCCCTTCCCGCAGTAAGAAAACTTGACTTTTTCCTTGGCATGGTGCCCTTTTCCTTTGTTCTTCCTTGAGTCGAAAGACTCATCATGCTGTTGGTTTTCAACTCTAGGTTTAGGAGCGTCAAATTTAGTTTTTGGGTTCTTCTATTTCTTTCCTTTACCCTTCAGATATTTGGGACCTGAGACATGGAGGGCTTGATCACAGGAAGATTTGATGATCCCCATCTGGACAAGCTTGTCATGTTCACTTGTTAAGGACTCAATGAAGGCATTGAGTGTAGGAATCTTCCATCCAGGGGTTGTGAGATTCCCTGCATGGAATGTAGAAACAAAAACTGAATAATCAGCCCCAAGCATGGAGAGTATGGCGAGGATGAGCTGAGCATCCTCCTTCTCCACTTTGCATTAATTCAAGAGTAAAACAATATGCTTGAACTTTGTGAAAAAGTCGTTTAGAGTCTCGAAATTGGAGGGCTGGAGAGATATTAATTCATTTTCAAGCTGGTAAACCCTCAAGTCATCATGATTTCCATATATAGTTTCCAATTTGTCCCATATTTCTTTTGGAGCCTTCAATCCCACAATATGGAAAAGGAGATCCCGGGAAATAGAGAGGCACAAGAAACCGAAGGCTTCATCCTTCTTGTTCAAGAATCTTGATTTTTCTATGGATGAACTGGGCTCATCGTCAGTGTCCATTGTGACTCTAAAGAGTCCTTTGGAGTGTAGCTGAATCTCCATATCACCTTTCCATGAGTGGAAATTGTATGGAGTTGAAATATCTACTAAGGAGGCCATCTGGATCTGCTGGAGCGAATGCTTCACCTATAGAAAACCTGAAAATCAAAATAGAAAGGGCAATGTAAGGTTGGACAACCTGCACATTTTAGGATTTCATCACACCCAACATAGTCAATCAAGAAAGCTTGATCAACAAGTTCTTTACTTGGGGTATTAAGTGGTAAGCCTTGGCTTCTGGTGCAGTGCTGGATTTTTGAGCTATTGCTCAAATTTCATGCAGAAACATGTCAAAAAGCTTGTTTTTGAGAGATAGAGCTTCGTCTCACCATGAGATATGATACCATATTAAGCTTGTATATTGATCTAGGAACAAAGCATCAATCTCATCAAATATTAATCAACAAATAACTCATGAAATGGTGTAATCGATATACAGGAATAGTAGCCACTTTGTATTCACATAAAGAATGAATGATTACAATTACAATGTCATGCTATAGGGATGAATGAATGAGCAATTCAAATCCTCAAGGAGGTCATTCGAATTGAATGAGTGAGTCTAGCTTAACTGATTGTAAGCCATAGTCCACACTCAGTTAACCACTGATCAAAACCCTAATTGACTCAACTGAACCCTAACTGAAGCCAAAGTGCAATAAATGATTGAGCCTCAACTAAAAGAGATTAGACACATGTCATAGCAAGCCAACCATCAAGTGCTAGCGCTTCAATGACTCCAATGAACCTCGATGAGGTTAACTGAAGTTGAACTGAACATCAAAAGTTGGTGGAGGCACCCCTGTTGACTCTAGTTCATTAATTAATCATTAAATAATCAATTAAATGAAAGGGGTTGCCTTCACTAACCTGTTTAACTGATTGTAACCACCAATTAGAAATTAGTGTTAGTTTTTCAACATTTAAGCTAGCATTATATGAATCTTTAATTGAGAGAACAACAAGCACAACAATCAAACACAAGAGACAATGAACACAGTGTTTTTCGTCAGGGAAACCATAAATGGAGAAAACATCACAACTTCCTCAAAGATAGAATCAGCACAAAAGGTAAAACCCCAAAACAGTAAGATGCACTCCCAATAGCAATAACCTTCTTCTTCTCTAGCCCCAGTGTCTTCTCCTTCCTCAACTATACGCTACACTTGAGTGTGTATGTGATGTGTGCTAAATAGAGATTCCAACTCTCTATTTATACTAATATTGACATGACTAAAACCCTACTAGGGCTGACCTCTACTAGGAGAGTCTAATAACCCTAGTGCCCCGAAACTGCGAGGACTTTAACCCTTAGACAATCAGAGGGTTACCCACAACGACTTGACATGACTTGTTTACATTATTGATTCTCCTGATCAGAACATAGGGGCATGACATGATAACATCCTGGAATAAACATCAGGTTACAATAGATAAGAAATACAAGTGAATACATTCTGAAGTTACAATTACATCAACACTCCCTCTTAACTAGGAAGGTATTCTCTCGACACAATTTTCATCACTGGTCTTCTTCTCTAGATATTCTCGTCATCTGCATCTCTAATTCATCTTGTATTCAAGTCATATTTATCTTCATGCCATATTCATCTGGATCTGGATCATTACTCGATCTAGATCATCATCACTGGATCATACTCGATCTGAAACATGTCTGGATCATACTCGATCTGGGACATCATTGGATCATACTCGATCTAGAACATCATCACTGGATCTGGATTATCACTTAATCTGGATCATCATCACTGGATCTGGATCATCACTCGATATGGATCATCATCACTGGATCTATATCAACACTTGATCTAAATCATCACTGCTGGATCTGGATCATTACTCGATCTGGATTTCTCAGAGTCATCCTAACTAGATCTAGATCTCCTATGGTCACCATCATATGTGCTATCTCATGATTCTTCTTGTCACAGGAAGTTCTACAGAGCCAGCCTTCTTTCATGCTGGGTGTATGCCTACCTCCTCATAGGTCTTTGGTAGCCCTTACATTTGACCTACTCATCAGAATGACCAGCACTCACATCTAACCTGCTCGTCAGAAAGGTGGTAGCCCTTACATTTAACCTACTCATGAGAATGTCCAACACTCACATCTGACCTGCTCATCAGAAAGGCGGTATCCCTTATATATAATCATATAGGACCTAATCCTATAGTCACATCAAAATGGCTAACACTCACATCTGACCTACTCGTTAGAAAGGTGGTATCCCTTACATCTATGTAGGAGCTCATCCTACATCAGAATGGACAACACTCACATTTTACCTACTCATTAGAATGGTGGTAGCCCTTACATCTAACCTACTCATCAGAATGGCGGTAGCCCTTACATCTAACCTACTCGTCAAAATGGCCAGCACTCACATATGACATGGGAGGAACTTAATCCTTTAGCCATGATATAATGGCTCATCCCTTACATTTGACCTGCTTGCCAGAATGGCTTCTGGACTCGTCACTTCCCCTTGGAAGGGACCTCAATCTAGAGAACACCAAGCTTCTCCCTGAACTGCTCGAACTTCACTCTGGCTAGTGGCTTTGTCAACACATCAGCTATCTGATCGTTCGTCACAACATACTGGAGCTTCACTACTCACCTCTACACCATATCCCTGATATAGTGATACTTGATCTGGATATGCTTCGACTTATCATGGAACACTGGATTCTCTAACAACTTCACGCAACTCTGGTTGTCACAATGTATACAAGTAGCATCCATCTGGAGATCAAATAAATCAGACAGTAGTTTCCTTAGCCATACTACCTCACAACTAGCTGAATAGGTTGTGACATACTTTACTTCAACTGTACTCAGTGCCACATAGGATTGCTTCCTACTAAACCAAGAGATCACACTTGATCCCATACTAAAGCAACACCCTGAAGTGCTCTTCCTATCGATGCAATGCCTGCCCAATCTAAATCAACATAACCCTCCAGGTTAATCTTCTGATTCACATTGTACTTGAGCCCATAATTAACTGTACCCCTCAGGTACCTCAAAACATGCTTTGCAGCAATCAAGTGAACATTTCTTGGATCTGTCAAGAACTGGCTCAAGGTGTTCACAGCAAAGAAAATATCTGGTCTCATGTTCATCAGGTACATCAAGGACCCAATCATCTGATGATACATCGTAGCATCAACTGACTCTAATGAAGCATAACTCAATAGCTTCAGGTTCGATGCCATAGGTGTGGCCATAGCCTTGCATTCCATCATCCCAAACCTCTTTAGTATCTCTACTGCATACTTCCCTTGTCCAAGAAAGATTCCATCTGCACTCTGGCACACCTCCATACCTAGAAAATAATGCATCATTCCCAAGTCCTTCATCTCAAACTCAGTAGCAAGATTTCTCTTTGTATCAGCAATCAACCCATCCATACCTGTCACAAATAGATCATCTACATACAATAGAAGCATCACTGGGTTGCCATCTTCAACCTTGTAGTAAAGGTTGGACTCTTCTTTACTTTTGGTAAAGTCAAAACTGGATAGAAAGCTGTCAATTCTATCGTACCATGTCCTGGGTTCCTAGTTCAAATCATATAGGGCTTTCTTCAATTTGCACACATGAGACTTCCTGTCATGTGTCTCGAAACCGAGTGGTTGTTCTACGTACACTTCCTCTTCCACTACACCATTCAAGAAAGCAGTCTTGACATCCATCTGGCGTATCTTCCATTTCATCACTGTAGCCAGAGCAAGTACTGATTTGATGGTGTTAGAATAATCAACCCATAGTTAGCTACCTTAGACATTAATTAATCCAATTTTTGTCTTATTTGCCTACTTTCCATATTCCACCTTATGCAAGTTGTCCTCCACACATCCATAGTGGTCAAAGTTGCTAAATTTGAGTCATGGAGTGCTTGGGAAACCACTTGGAATCAAATCTGTTTTAGTCCTGGCCTTCCTAGCGCATGTCTACTTTTTCTGCTTTATTGCCTGCTTTTTCTAAGTTTTAAGGCAATTGGGAAAGTTTGACTAGGTGAAGTTAACTTGTTTTTTTGTCCTCATCATCCTCCACCCTTTTCTCCTAAGAAAATCATGTATGATTTGTCCTTCCATCATTTATTAGCTTTCCTAATTGATTTTTCCAATTCGTGAGCTCCTAGACAGATTTGGAAACTGCTTTATGCACCTATGGGGGATTTGCTTATATTTAGTAAGCCTACTTTTGACCAAATTCAAATGACATCATTATGCATTTGAATCTCTCATGTAATTATTTATTATGGTAGCCTATGACTTCACATGGTTGGCTATTGTACACTTATTCAATACAGATTAGTGTTCTGCTCCATATTCAGTCTTCTTTGTGAGTAATTTGCGTGTGTAATTGGCAGATTTTGTGAGTGTAATTGTTCTAACACCTGGGTTCAATTTCCACATGGTATTAGGGCCTTTTTAGATTTATTTCTCTCCTTCCAATTTGTTATTACAGGTTTGACATCATTGACTCGGAGCATTCTGCTGGCTGAAGGGACAATTTCTGAGCTATGGATCAATCTCAGAAGATCATCTTGACTCCATTTAAATTCTTTGAATGGAAAGAAAATATGGAGATACTGTTACGAGTGAAAGGCCTCTACAGAGTGACTATGGCAATAGAAGCAGAGCCCAATGCAACTACAGAGAAGATTAAATGGCACAACAGGAGGGATGAGGCCTATGGTCTTCTGTGTCTGAGCATATCCAGAGACCTCCTTTTCCATCTTGATGGATTAACATCACCAAATGAAGTATGGGAGAAGCTTGTTGATCTTTTTGGTAAGACAGATGAGATGAGGGGACATCCAATTGAAAATGAATTGATCTCCCTGAGTCCCAATAGCTTTGAATCCCTGCAACTCTATTTTTCCAAGTTCAAAGCACTTGTTTTGAAGCTAAAACAATGTGGGATCGAAAATAAGAATGAGGAACTGGTTTTGGCCATACTCTCAAAGCATGGCCCTGACTATTCAGTGTTTTTTTCGACCTTCTATGCCACAAATTTGATAGCTCGAGCCTGGAAAATGCCTAGCCTTGCAGATTTCATGGAATCTCTCACACAAGAACAAGATAAATTGGTGATGATGGGCACCATCAAACCTTCCAAAGACCAAGCTCTAGTTGCTGGAGATTCAAGGGTAGATTCAAAAAGCAAGAAGAAATATAAGAAGCCACCTGAGCAAAAGAGAGACAAGAACAAGTCTCCAGAGGAGCCTCAAGGTTTGAAGAAGAAACCCTGGAAGAAGAAGAACAAAGGAGAAACGAGCAAGTGCACATACTGCAGTAAGGGAAATCATTCTGGAAGCTCCGACATGAAGAAGCAAATAGACATGCTGACCCAACTCCTAGAGAAGAATGACATCTCCCTTCTAGACAGCTCAAAGAAGAGGGAAGGAGGATCAAATTCAGAAGACAGAGAGAGAGTTCATGCATTGGTTGCTGGCACATCAAGCTCACCTAGTTCCATCATTGATTCTAGAGCTTCAAGACATATGGTTTTGACCAAGGAGGCATTCACCTCACTTGACATGTTGAAAGGTCCACCAATTGTACTGGGAGATGACTCTCTCACTGAAAGTTTGGG
>LPNX010252389.1:122426-132532 GCA_001517045.1 Pseudotsuga menziesii
ATACTAGAAAAGGGGCAAACCAAAGATTGTCAAAATTACCATGCTTACCCTTTGCTCCTTTCTTGCATCCCACCTTAGAACCATATCAGCAACTGAAAAAGTATTTTCTTTACTATTTCTGTCAAATCTGCTTTTGATCTTGGCTCTGTACAGCTGTGCTTTTTCATCCACCTTCTCTCTACTTTGCTGTAACTCTATCATTTCAAAGATTCTCCTCTGCATATCATTTGGCTCCTCTTGAGAATTCTGGAGAAACTTCATCACTGAGATCCCCAATTGAACAAGGAAAACTGCTTCTGTACCATAAACCAACTGAAAAGGAGAAGTCCCAATGGCCTGCTTCATTGTGATTCTGTCTGCCCATAATGCATATTTCAGCATTGAATCACAAGACCTTTTGTTATGCTTGAGCAGTTTCTTGATGCTCTGAATTATGTTCTTGTTAGAGGATTCATCCTGGCCATTTCCTTGCGGATAATAGGGGGTTGAATGCTTCAATATGATGCCATTTCTTTCACAAAAGGTCACCATTGCTCTGGATTTAAAAGCCTTTGCATTGTCTATTATTAATCTCTGTGGACAAACAAACCGGCTCAGAATATTTTCTTCAATGAAATCCATGATTACCTTATCTGTAGCATTCCTTGTAGGAATGGATTCCACCCATTTTGTGAAAAAATCTGTTGCAGTGAGAATCAAGTGATGCTGTCCTGAAGATGCTGGATTTATTTCTCCAATAAAGTCGAGACCCCATTGTTGAAAAGGGGCATTGACTGCAATAGGTTTCAAAGGCAAAGACAATAATTTATGCTTACCAGCGAATTTCTAACAAGGAATGCAGGCCCTTACCTGCTGGTAAACATCTGTGAACAAGGATGGCCAATAATATCCAGCTCATAAAATTTTGTAAGCTGTTGCTTTCCAATACTTATGCCCTCCACAGGCACCTTCATGGGATTCTGAGATCACTTCTCCTATTTCAGATTGGTCCAAACATCTGAGCAAGATACCCCCTGGATCCTT
Source organism: Pseudotsuga menziesii (assembly GCA_001517045.1). Classification (NCBI taxonomy): domain Eukaryota; kingdom Viridiplantae; phylum Streptophyta; class Pinopsida; order Pinales; family Pinaceae; genus Pseudotsuga; species Pseudotsuga menziesii. The sequence goes on from LPNX010252389.1 coordinate 123,450, forward strand.
CCAGAACAATTGATCTTCTACCAAACAATACTTAGTAGCTTTCAGTTTCAAAGATCTGGCAGCCTTCCTATCCAAATGCTCAGGACATTGTAAAAACAACATAAAATAGACTATGTCTGCATACCAGGTAGATGCTGAGTAGAAATCCATGATCTTCTCTTTCTTCAGAGCTGCTTGATCTTCTTCTTGAGATATTTCTTCAGCCATAACATACAGTCCCAGAGCCTGACAATTTGATTAAGCTAGCAGCTTGGCTAAACCCTATCCTTTAACAAGCTTAGTAGTTCTGATCTCCACATCATACTCCATAATCTTTGCAATCCACCTACCTCTTTTACCCTCACTATCAGGATGTGTTAAAACATCTTTTACTGCAGCATTTGGAACAAATGAAATAACTTTTGAGTGCAGGACATAAATTCTGAAAAATTTTAAAGCCTTCACCAAAGCATAAGCCTGCTTTTCCAATAAACTGTACTTCAATCAGAATCCCTAAGAGTTTTATTGAAAAAGGCAATAGGCTGTTCCAATCCTTCTTTATTTTTCTGAAGTAAGACTGTTGCAATTGTGTCTTCTGATGCAAATGAAAAAGTAAGAATTTCTTTGGTAAAATCAGGACTTGCCAATACAGGTGCTTCAGTAAGAGCTACCTTGATTTTCTCAAATGCATCCTTTGCCTCAACAGTCCACCTGACTTCCTAGTCCTTCTTCAGCATGGTTGTGATCTATTTAACAGTCTCGGCAAAATTTGGAATGAACCACCGCAGAAAATTAATTTCGCCAATGAATGATTGAACATCCTTTTTGCTCCTAGGTAAACTAATCTTCAGTATAGCTTTCACTCTTTCAGGATCTATTCTGATGCCATCAGCAGACACAAGGTGACCAAGTAATTTATCTTCTTGCACAGCAAAATGTGACTTTTTGGGATTTAGGGACAGGCCAAATTTTCTACATTTTTGGAAGGTCTGCCTTAAATGCTTCAAATGCTCATCATCTGACTGTGAAAAAACAGTAATATCATCCAAATAAATGACCACAAACTTATCTTTTTCTCCAACAAAGGCAATGTCCATTGCTCTCTGAAATGTTGCTCCAGCATTCATCAGGCCAAAAGGAATCTTGTCATACATGAATGTCCCCCAGGGGGTTGTAAAGGCTGTCTTTTCCTTGTCGTCAGGGTGCATAGCAATCTGATTGTACCCTGAGAAACCATCCACCATAGAGATCCTCTGAGCTCCAACTACTTGCTGCAATACCTGTTCAATCTTAGGAAGAGGATAGTTGTCTTTTAATGATGATCTATTCAGATTTCTGAAGTCAACACATAATCTGATTTCCCCATTCTTTTTTCTGACAGGAACCAGATTACAAACCTAGGAAGAGTACCTAAGAGGCACTATTATCTTTGCATCCAGCAGCTTCTTTACTTCCTTTTCAATCACAGGAAATAAAGCTGGATTGATCCTTCTTAGTTTCTGTCGGAAAGGTTTAACATTAGGCTTCAAAGGAACCTTGTGCTGAATGATTGTTGTATCATAGGTTCGTAGTTCCTCATAAGACCATGCAAAGACATCTACATGCTTCTTTAATAGTTTGATATATCTATTTCTTTGTTCAGCTATCAATGATTTTGAAATTTTGACCATTCTAGGATGTTCAGCTGAACCAATGTTGCAGTCCACTACATTCTCTTCTGAAGACTGAACAACAGGTTTCAAAGGTGTATCATCTTTTGTGAATATTCTCTCCAGAGGTACCAAACCTTTGGGAATGAAATTACTCTTCAATTCAATGATCTTATGACCTACTATTTCTTCTGCAGCAATTTCATCCTGATCAATTAAGGAATTTGAAAACTCATATGTAAGTTCAATAAACCTTTTAATCTCGGTATCATCTTCAAACACTCTCCACTGTTTTACATTATTAGGTACAGAAGGTCTGTACCTTATTTCAATTGGATACCTCAACTGAGTAGTCTTAGGAATTCTGAAGTATGTGGCAGCTAAAGCCAATGAATCTGGAGTCTGATTGTAATCCCTGGGAATATAGGTAATATTAAAAGCTACAAAATAGTTTTCAAGCATGTCCCATACCTCATTCCGGTAAAGCTTCAACAAACCCTGCTTCACTTGATATTTGTTCTTCACTTGCTGAACAACTAGTTCGGAGTCGCCAAATTCAGCAATCTACTGAATGCCTAATTCTTTAGCAGCCTTTAATCCTAGTAGTAAAGCCTCATACTCAGCAGTATTATTCGTAGTAACAAATTCCAACTTGTACATGAGCCTCACTGTTTCACCTCTAGGAGATTTAAGAAGAACTCCAGCTCCAGCACCCTCTTTGCATGAGGATCCATCAAAATACAATTTCCACAGTGCATTTTCTTCATTTCTGCTGTGTTTTACTGGCTGTTCTTTTTCCACTTGTAACATACCAGCAGAATTATCCTCATCATTGAAATGCAACATACATGTACCAAGGTCTTTATCAACAGAGTACAGTGGGTGATTAGTGGGATTCTTTTCATCTGTTACTATGTAAGAAAACTACATCTCTCTATACAGTCTTCTAGTTTCTCCACCAAACACTGGAAGGAACGACAGCTTTCTTCTTTGGGGCCTGCACCACTTGCTTTCGGCCTGATCTGAGATTTATAGTCTTCTTGGGTCCATTCTGATGAACAGCAGCAGTTACATTAGTATTTTCCAAATCCAAGTCATCCTCAGCTTCAAACATGTCAACATCATAATATTCTGCATTCAGAAATTCTCCTTCAGTAACAAAACCTGTAGACAATCCATCTCCAAAGTGGTTCATATCCTGATCAGTCTCAGTCTCTTCAAAGAGCAGCTGTTCATCAACTTCTTCTTCATCAGCTACATTATTTTGAAGAGGTGGGGGCAATCTTTGATCCTCATTCTCCCTCCTTTCTCGCTGGATATCATTGTTCCTGCGCTCTCTTGGTATAAATCTGGGAGCAAATTGCCTTCTGAACTGATTCTGGTTATTTGGATTCCTTTCAGCTTCTGGAGCAGGTTTGCCAGAATTCTTTTCAATCTCTAGTTTATTCAGTTTGGCAGTGATAATATTCACTAGCTTAGCCATCTCATCTATCTTGGCTTCAGCAGACTGAGGAGCAACACTTCCTGAAACAACTTCCTTCTTTTCTTTTCTTTCATAAAGCTACTGGGGAGTTTCTTTCTTAAGTCTGTTTGAAGCCTGCAAATTGGACTCTACCTCCAATGCTGCATCTTGCATGTTCAGCAAGGTGATAGGTCTTCTTTCTCTCAGCAATAAAGAAAATTCGTGATCAAAGGCATTCGCATAGGTAAGTTTAGCTGATGTTTCAGTAGGCTTAATTTCTGTTGGAATCCTACTATACATTTTGTTAAATCTTTTGGAAAAATCTGCAACAGTCTCCTCTTTTTTTCTTCTGAGAGCTCCAAACTCAGTTATATAATAGGTTTGGTCCTTTGTGTCTCCCCATTGCCTCATGAAAATATCATGGAGCTCTTCAATTATAGTGATTGAGTTGGCAGGAAACTCTCTAAACCACTTCCTTACATCCCCATCAAGGCTTTGAACAAATACCCTCATCCATACATCTTTGATTTCAATGTTTTGATTGTCAGCATAACTTAGGAAAGCCTCCCAATGTTCCTCAGTAGCGGTTTCCCCCTGTCCATTGAACCTAGGCATATACTTTTGGTAATCACCTCCAGGAAATGCATGTAAAGGCTGAGGTAAGACTAATGGTGCATACTTGGCTGCAACCATCCGATCCATCTTATCCATGGGAGAGTTTTGGGCTGCCATTTTTGGACTAACTGGTTTTGCAGATGAAGAAGTTTGTCTAGAACTTGTTTGAAAATGGCTCTTTATTACTTTCAGCTGAAAGAGAGATATTTTACCAGGAGAAGCAGTCTTGGCTTTCAAAAAGGTTTGAGGATTAGTAAAAACTTGAAAAGTGCTCTCAGGGATGGTAGGTTTTATCCAAGGTGAGGTTTCAGGTGAATGTAATAAAACACCCAACTGGTCAGGGTCACAGGAGACTGGTAAAGATTGAGACCTTCGAAGTTTTCTTGTTGTTTTCAATATTTGTTCAGGGTCTAAAACCCCTGAATGTAACCGTGAAGTATGTCTGCTCCTGGTTCCCACTCCTCTAGAAGCCACTGTGACAACTTTGGTGAAAAATTAGCCTTCAAAAGTGCTGGTTTAAGTCCACCTCTTAAACCAGTAAAACTGATAAGTATCCCAGGGAAGATATGCTTTAGCTTTGTCCCCAGCAACGGTGCCAAATATGTTTGTGCCAGAAATTGCTTCTAAGGCCAGAGAAACAAGCCAACACACACTCAAGATAAAATTCAATAAAACAGATTAGATTTAGGGTTTCTGCAATGTTTTAGTGGTTGTAAAATTTTGGAGAAAGATAGGGAATGCATTCATGAGCAAAGTAATGACTAAATCATAAACAGAAAATGATAAAGATGCATAATATATCACACAAGATCCAACAGAAACACTATGCTGAGGTTCATTCATAAAGGACAAGCATCACCAGCAAATACACATAAACCAGTAATGAATATATCAATTAAGAAACTAAACAAGTTCAATAATGAAGCCAACACAGAAAGCTGAAGGGGAAAAATGTCATATATCTCATAATTTCATCATCAAAAGAATATAAGAGTCTTGGTACTTAAGTCCTGAACAAGTCTGAAGACAAAAGCACTCTGAAGACCTCCTGTAGCTCCCAAAAATCAAAACCCTACTAATGAATTTCTAACCTCTCTAAATAGTGTTTTTTACAAAAATTAGTTAGGTATCAAAAACCCTAACTGTCTTCCATCCACTCGATGAGGTAAGGTAAAAAGTAAAATATTACAAAAACATGATTTTTCTAAAAATAGTAATCCCTAACTAACATGTTTCTGAAAAAGATAACAAGTAATTGAAATGAACAAGTGACTCATAGCTCTTTTGCTGCCTCAGCTAGCAGAGCAATACCATCTAATACTTGAGTTTTCCTCTTAGCTTTCTTCTTCTCCTGCTCCAGATTAGTTATCCTTTTGGTGAGCTTTTTGTTTTCCTGCTGCAAGTTCTTTACTATGTTTTCCAACTCTGTACAGTGTATGTCAGTAGTTCTTTTTCTCTTGAGAACCTCTTTGGATACTTCTGATAGCTCCTGGAAATGATTATGGACATCCTGTAGTTCTTCTATAAGCCCTCTGTTAACCTTCATCAACCATCATTAACATCTTGCAAGTATTTCATCTGCTGCTTATACTGCTGAATACTTTCCTGCAAGCTTTCTTTATCTATGTGAAAACTAGGGATCTCAGGTATGTTTGCATCCTTTATTAACAAGTCTGTGAAATCAGTAGGAATACTAGGCTCTTTTAGAATTCCTGCTTCCCTAAGTATAAGCTCATCTTCTTCTTCCCACTCTTGATTTTCAACAGGAGATATTTTAGCTTTCTCTTCTTACTGCTGTTTTGAAAGTTTATTTTTTATCTCAAGAATTATTGCAGACAATTCAGACTTGGGCTGCCTTAACTCTTTTACAGACTGTGATCCTTTCACCTTTGCAGGCTGAGAAGAAGAAGGTTTAGCAATTGATTTTCCTTTGCTTTTACTGTCTATTTTACCAATTTCTGTCTCTTCATTTGAGGAAGTATCAATCAAAACAGTCTCTTGTTTGGAATTCAATTTTGGATTAAGTAACCTCTTCATATTCCATTTTAGTTTATTTGTTGGCCTGTTTTTAGGCCTCCAATATGGGGTTACAGTCCTTTTCTTCTTATTATTAGGTTTAGCTACTTTGATCTCTGAAATGAAGAATTATCCACAGGTTTCATGCTTGCCTTCTGCTTTATCAATGGGATGATCTTCTTCCAGTAAATATCCCTCATCATCTGAGAGAATGGTGAGTGGACTTCTCTGTTGGGTTTGAAAATCATCTTCAGGAATATCAACCTTTTCTATAACAGTACCTCTAGGTTCCTTGGAAACTGCTGCCGGTCTCAACTGTTGCCTAGGCTGTAATTCTTCTTCTGAAAACAGTGAATATCTACCTGCAGTACCAACTGAAAACACCTTAGGTTTACTGTCAACCTCCACATGCTCTGCTGCCTTCTCGACTTCAACATCCTCCTTGTCTTCAAGTTTAGCTTTCTGACCTAATTTCTTCGTCATTACCTTCCCTTTATCTTCTTTCCTATTAGGCTGCTGGTCTTCCTATTTTACATGGAAACCTGACCAAAAAAGAAAGAAGTCCCAACTTTTACCTTCATGCTGCAAAACAGTGCTAATAATCAACTTAATTAGCCCATGATGAAAGATGGACTGAGAGGAATGGTTCATATGCCCTTTGACCCTGCTATCCATTTTTTACAAACTCTTCAATAGAAAAAATGGAAGGTTCATCCTGGACTGTCCCACCATATGTTGCAAAAACCTGAAGTGATACTTAAACACATAAGCATACCTGCCCTCGCAAGTAATATAACTCTGCAAAATTCTAATTGGTTCAACCCATTCCTTTCTGAAATTTTGAATAAGAATGCCTTTATTCCAGTCAGGAGTGACATTTGGTAATCGGTATATCTGAGGATCAAAGGTAAAAGGCAATTTCTTAAACCATAATTTACCTTCATTGCTAACCCTTGTGGCTTCTGCAATCAGCTCTACTGTCAGCCTGAACTTAAGAGTATCAAAGGTCACCATGTGATCTTTTAAACATTGTGCAAACTTACAAGACACTTCAGCATTATACCCATTTATTCTTTTAAAGAATTCAAGCCAACCAGCCTCTTGGAATAATTCAACACATCCAGGAAGTTTGTCGATCCAACCTACATCAGTAGGTTCAGCTCTGTTAATTTTACCACTCTTGCCCATTTTCCTTCAGAGGATGAAACTGTATAGGTTTTAGAATTCAATTAATGACCAGTCAGGTGACTGTCTCCTTCTCAAATATTTCAGGTTTCAAAAACAGCTCTCCTTTCTCTTCTCTGACTGCTGCTTTTGTTTTCCTAATAAAGATTAGGTTTATCATAAGCATAAGAGACTTAGGTCATTTGAAATCTTCCAAACTCTTCACTGCAACTGGTGACTGTCATGAAATTTGATTGTTCTATTGGATGTCCATCTTCAGCATATAGAATAAGCCTGTATATTGGTATTCATAACCTGCCAGAATCATGTATGAATCATCTCTGCACAAAAAGAGTATTACATAAATAATCACAACTGTCAACCTTTAGACTGAACGCAGCCTGTAAACCATCTTAAACATAATCCATTGTCAGCTCAGTAATCTCAGGTATCAAATTAACAGTAGATCTTCCTCTGGTTTCAAGCCTTTAGCTCTTCGCTGCTTCTTTTGGCTTTCAAAAACAGTGAACTTCAAAACCTAGAAAAATTAGGTCTTTAGGCTATATAGGTTTTCACATTGTCTGAAATGTCTCTGTCCTTCATCTCATGTTGTACCAGCAGAAGTATTAAATTTGAACCATCATAATATACATTGCATTTCAACCCAGCCTCTTTCGAACTTCAACAAATGAACAGTTCCAACATAAAGCTATTTTTCAGTACTCCACTCAACAAAACATCTTAGAATGGCTCAACTAGTTATTTTTCTGGTCAAAATATCATTTGAGTGCATAATTTATCATTCCCCTTAATCAATTTTGATTGAATAGTTCCCAGCGAAAAAGCCCTAAATTATTAGTTATAGTGGCTTATCGTGAACTACCTTTAAATTTATCAACTGCAGTGGTTTAAAAACATGAACTGAGTGGTTAAGTTGTTCAGCTTGAATGTACAGGTGTCCTTCAGGATGCAATTTGACTGCAGACAACACAATCATGAAGCCCTAATTCTCCGTGACTCCATAAAACCTCACTCTGTTTCCCAGCGGGGATATCCAGTTTTGTAGTGATTATGATTACTCCACTAGGTCTGTCGTCTTTGAATGTGCATGCAAATGACAACTCACCTCACATTAAATATCAAACCACGCTACTACCTGTCAAAATCAATTGCCTTTGGGCTCACGATGACCACGATTCCTTCCCCAGTGGAACCACCTGTTCTTATGATAATTCTTTAACCAACACGTAGTAAACACTCGACAATACGTGATTAGTCACTCAACATTTAAGAAAATGCCAAATTTTTGCTAAAAAATCGGAAGAAATGAAGACCGCGATATTCTTGTAGCGCGCCTTCATTATTTTTCGGCTCCAGCGCTACAAGAATAATTTTAGTGCTATTTTCTCGTTGTTTTTCGACTTTTCGTCATTTTAAATGCAGTTTAAAAGTTGTTTGAACTATGAATATGCAGGACATGCTCAAAATGCTATTTGTGACCACATCATTCGATAATATGACCTTTTAAAACCTTTTAAGACCTAAGGGAGGAAAAACCAAAATAACTCTAAAGGCAAAAAACTTAAAAATTAAAGTCAATACCTAAAAGCTCCTATGGTAATTGAAAAGATAAAGTCAAAGAAATAAGAAAACTTGATCAAAAAGGTAATCAAACATGAAAAGGTAAGAAACAAATTCCTGACATAACATGATCCAAGATGGAAAAAAGCCATGAAAGAAGAGTTCAGCTCACTCCAGAAGAACAACACTTGGGAGCTAGTTGATCTTTCCCTAGGGAGGAAGCTAGTTCAGTGTAAGTGGGTTTACAAAACCAAATTTGCTGCTGATGGTTCACCTCTGAAATACAAGGCTATATTGGTAGCCAAGGGCTACTCATAGGTACATGGCATAGACTACAATGAGACCTTTGCACCAGTGGCAAAGATGGACTCCATCAGGCTAGCCTTAGCCATTGCAGCTTCTAAGCAGTGGGAGGTACACCACATGGATGTGAAATGTGCTTTCCTAAATGGAGATCTCACTGAAGAGATTTACATGCATCAGCCTCAAGGATTTTCTACTAAACCATCTCTTGTGTTTAGGCTAAAGAAGTCATTGTATGGGCTTAAGCAAGCCCCCAGGGCTTGGTATGCCAAGATTGATAGCTTTCTGCTATCACTGAATTTTGTTCGATGCAA
>LPNX010252389.1:132568-159146 GCA_001517045.1 Pseudotsuga menziesii
CATGATTGATTAATGATAATTGTTTTGTATGTTGATGACCTTCTCATTATAGGAATCTCAAAGGATGAAATTGCCTCGTTGAAGGATGCAATGAACCATGCCTTCTCAATGACTGGTTTGGGCTTATTGAGCCAATTCTTGGTGCTCGAGATTGCTCAAACCAAAGAAGGAATCAAAGTACATCAGTATAGGTATGCCTTGGATTTGCTAAAAAAATTCAATATGAAGGATTGCAAGCCAAGCAAGACTCCTTTCCTTTCAAGAGTTAAGCTTGAAGAAGCTGATTCTTCACCTATGGTAAACAATACACTGTATAGGCAATTGATTAGATGTTTGCTGTATCTTACACATAATCAACCTGATCTTTATTATACAGTAAGTGTGGCTTCAATATACATGGATCAGCCTCATGAAATCCATTGGAGAGTAGCCAAAAGGATCCTTAACTTTGTTCAGGGAACAAGGACTCATGGGATCTTCTACAAAGCTAAATCTGATCTTGATTTGATGGGGTTTACTGACAATGATTAGGCAGGTGACAACACAGATTGAAACTCAACATCAGGATATGTGTCCATGCTTGCTGAAGGGCCAATCAGCTAGTCAAGCAAGAAACAGAGTGCCATTGCACTCTAATCTATAGAATCAGAGTACATAGGAGTTGTAAATGCAGCAACTCAATGTTTATAGTTGCAGGGGTTACTTGGTGAGTGTGGCTTCGAATCAGAATACTCAACTACTATCTATTGTGATAATCAGAGTACCATTCAAATCTGCAATGATCTAGTTCAGAAACAGAGAACCAAACACATTGAGATCCATATGCACTACATCAGACAGCTTGTGCATGATGGCACCATTCACCTACTCTTCTGTTCATCTTCAAAACAAGTAGCAGATATCTTCACCAAAGTTTTTTGTGAGAAGAAATTCAGCAATATCAAATCACTGTTGGGGATTGTTGATCATGCTATGAAGCATGAGTGATGACAATATTTTCAAATTTTGTTTTACTTTCCATGTTTAAGGGAGGATTTTTCCCACTAGGTTTTTGCCTCTTTCCTTGGTTAAATGGACATGCAACATGTAAAGGGTGACTAAGCATTGTTCCTAGGCCCTATAATTTTCTGATATTTTACTCATAAGTCAGGCTTAAGGGGGGTGTTAGAATAATCAACCCATAGTTAGCTACCTTAGACATTAATTAATCCAATTTTTGTCTTATTTGCCTAGTTTCCATATTCCACCTTATGCAAGTTGTCCTCCACACATCCATAGTAGTAAAACTTGCTAAATTTGAGTCATGGAGTGCTTAGGAAACCACTTGGATTCAAATTTTCTTTATTCCTGGCCTTCCTAGCGCATGTCTGCTTTTTCTGCTTTATTGCTTGCTTTTTCTGAGTTTTAAGGCAATTGGGAAAGTTTGACTAGGTGAAGTTAACTTGTTTTTTTGTCCTCATCATCCTCCACCCTTTTCTCCTAAGAAAATCATGTATGAGTTGTCCTTCCATCATCTATTATCTTACCTAATTGATTTTTCCAATTTGTGAGCTCCTAGACAGATTTGGAAACTGATTTATGCACCTATGGAGGATTTCCTTAGATTTAGTAAGCCTGCTTTTGACCAAATTCGAATGGCATCCTTATGCATTCGAATCTCTCATGTAATTATTTATTATGGCAGCCTATGACTTCATAGGGTTGGATTTTGTACACTTATTCAATACAGATTAGTGTTCTGCTCCATATTCAGTCTTCTTTGTGAGTAATTTGCATGTGTAATTGACAATTTTGGTGAGTGTAATTGTTCTAACACCTGGGTTCAATTTCCACAGATGGAAGTGTATCTAGCTACAGGTGCAAAGTTTTCTTCCTAATCTATTATTTCTTCTTGAGAGAAACCTCGAGCCACAAATCTTGCCTTATATTTTTCTATGCTACCATCTGCAGCATGTTTGATCTTGTAGATCCATTTGGAAGTTACAACTGACTTCCCTTTTGGTATTGGGACAACATCCCAAACATCATTCTTCATGATCGATTGGTATTCTTCGATCATAGCATCCTTCCATTCTTTTCCTTCTGCCACTTCTTCCTAACTGGAAGGTTCTTTATCAATGAAATCACATAGTAATACTACATACCCGGAGCAGGATATGGTCCTCTTTGTTTCTCTGTGATTCTCTTCTGGAGCCCCATATATTTTCACACCTTGGATAAGTTCTCATACCTAAGCAGGTTTCCTCTTATGGGGATTCTTCTCCATAGGTGGATCTACAGGTCTTTTTGGTTCTTCAAATTCTTGATCTTCTTCTTGAGCTTCTTCATTCGTGGTTGTATCATGAATTCTTGGTGCTTTTGCTTCTTCAGATTCTTCAGCAGGTTTCTTTCTAGATTTGTTGTAAGCTGTATCTTCGTCAAATGTCAGATCCCTGCTAATGTCAATCTTCTTGAATCCTGGGAAATATATTCTCTAAGCCTTAAAGCTTTCAGAGTATCCCACAAATATACCCTTCTTTCCTAAAGGATCTAATTTAGTCCTCTTCTCTTTTGGAATGTGTATGTACATAGGATAGCTGAATATTCTGGTATGGATGAATTCTGGTTTCTTTCCAGAGAAGACTTCTTCAGGAGTATTATTCTCGAGTACTCTATGTGGAGTACGGTTCTGTACATACACCGTTGTTCTGGTAGCTTCCGCCCAAAGATGCATAGGAAGGTATTGATCATGAAGCATTGCTTTTGTAGCTTCCATGATAGTTTTGTTCTTTCGTTCCGCAATCCCATTCTGTTGTGGATTATAAGGAGTAGACAACTCCCTCTTAATCCATAATTCTTTGAATAGTTCTTTGAACTCATTTGAAGTGAATTCTTCACCATTATCTGATCAAAAGGTCTTGATCTTCTTTTCAGTGTGGTTCTCGACCAAGGCTTTGAATTACTTGAACTTGCTGAATACTTCGTCTTTGTTCTTCATGAAATAAACCCATATCTTCCTAGAAAAATCATCAATAAAAGAAACATAATATACATACCCACTTAGTGAGTTTGATGACATAGGACTGCATACATCGGAGTGGATGATTTCCAAGATTCATTTTGCTTTGCTTTCGCTGCTTGGAAATGTCTTCTTTGTATTCTTTCCTTTCACACATCCTTTTCCAACCCCATCATGTTTTGCTTGGATTTCTGGAAGACCTTCAATAGCTTTGCTTGCAATAGGTAGTGCTCTCTAATGCACATCTGCAAGCCTTCTATGCCAAAGTTCACTTGTCTCTACTGTGTCATGGACCAAGGCTTGTTCTAGATGACCCTTTAGTTTGTACAATCCTCCTTCTTGTTCTCCAATCACCACCGCATCATCTATAGTCTTTCCTTTTGGCCACATGATGACTTGACCATCTATGAATGAAACCCTCATTCCTTTTGCATCTAATGCTGACATGGAGAGGAGGTTCTTCTTGAGTCCTGGCACAAACAATACTTCTTTCATTGTTAGAGACTTCCAGAGTCTATAGGAATATTCAACACTACCTTTTATTGGATATTGGTAGTCATCTCCTAGCTTCACCTTGTGAGGTGATTCATGTTTTGACAATCTCACAAAGGATTCCTTGAATCCTCTCATATGTTTGGAGGCCCCACTGTCTATAAGCCAATCATCACTTCCATGAGTAATGTTACCTGTGAGAGCGGAAATAAAAACATATTCATCCTCGCTTGAAGAATCTTTGCGTTCATATCTGGTTCTCTTCTTGGATGGTTCATCATCCTCTGCAGCATGAGCATGATGTCTTCTTATGTTGCTCCTCTTTGATAGCTTTGGTTTCTTAGGAAAATTCTTTGCATAATGTCCTGCATCATCACATGTATAACATATGACCCTAGATAAATATTTTCTAGTGTTATCTTTGTGATAGTGCTTACCTCTAGGGTGACGAGATCTTCTTTTGGTTGACTTGGAGTGTACCATGAGAGCTTGATATTTACTTCCCATCTTTTCTTCTCGAGCTACTATCCATGCTTCTTCTTGAGAACACTCTTCCCATAGTCTACTGAACTTGACTAACTTCTTTCTAGCACAGATTCCTTGAATGAAAGAATCCCATGACCTAGGAAGGCCATTCAAGGTAGTCATCAAAATATCTGCATTTTCCACTTCTTCATCTACTGCTTCTAGTTGTTCCTTGATCTAAGAGACTCTTATGAAGTAACACTGGATTGTTTCTGCATTCTGAATCTTCACATTCTTCAGTTGGTTTCTCAGAATCATCTTCCGATTTATGTTCTTCCCTTCAAACAATTTGGTTAGGGCATCAAACATAGCTTTAGGTGTCTTGAGAGAGGACACCTGAGGGATAAGGTGATCCTTGATAGAATCAGCAATGATCCTCTTTTCCATAACCAACTTCTTCTTATGCAAGGCCTTAGCCTCATCTCCCTCTGGAGCTAGAACCTCCTCATGGTTGTAGGAGTCTAACTCATTTTCTTCCAGGACCAAGGAGATCCTATACTTCCAAGCTCGGAAGTTATCAGCTCCTTCAAGCTTTTCATCAAGCTTGGTATGATGAGACATCTTAACTGAGAACCTCAAATAGAAATACAAAAGATTTTAGATCTTACCAGGTCAAGATGACGGATCTGAATGTTGAGCTGAAATCGTGCAGAGCTGGTTCAGGAGCAAATTAGGGTTTTTCTTTTCCGGAGTTATGTCCACCCAAATGCTTTGAAGTTTACCCCTAACTTAGATTTTGGGGAGGAGATCAATCTAGGCCTGGGCTCATTGAAAAATTCCTCTTATGTGAAAAGCCTTAATTTCTAGCAGGAGTGTCGGGTCCAAAACTGAAAAACCTCAGAATTGGATTCTTCTTCGATAGAAAGATGCGCCCTAAGGAGGAGAGTTATTCCACCTTAGTTTTGCTGAAAATCTATGGAGAGAGATCCACAAAGTAGGAATCCCTAGTTCCTGCAGCTACATAATGTCTTCTTCTCAGGTTAGCTAGGATACCATGTTAGTTTTTCAACATTTAAGCTAGCATTATATGGATCTTTAACTGAGAGAACAACAAGCACATCAATCAAACACAAGAGACAATGAACACAGTATTTTTCATCGGGGAAACCATAAATGGAGAAAACCCTGCAACTTCCTTAGAGATAGAATCAACACAAAAGGTAAAACCCCAAAACAATAATATGCACTCCCAATAGCAGTAACCTTCTTCTTCTCTAGCCCCAGTGTCTTCTCCTTCCTCAACTATGCGCTACACTTCAGTGTGTGTGTGATGTGTGCTAAATAGAGAGTCCAACTATCTATTTATACTAATACCAACATGACTAAAACCCTACTAGGGCCGACCTCTACTAGGAGAGTATAATAACCCCAGTGCTGCAGAACTGCAGGGACTTTAACCCTTAGACAATCGGAGGGTTACCCACAATGAATTGACATGACTTTTTTACATTATTGATTCTCCCAATCGGAACATCAGGGCATGACATGATAACATCCCGGAATAAACATCGGGTTATAATAGATAAGAAATACAAGTGAATACATTCCAAAGTTACAATTACATCAACAATTAGGTGCATTAATATCACTCAGATCACCCCTGGAGTGCTCTAGTTAGCCTCCCCTAATGTCGGAGAAGGATAAGTTAGCCTCCTTGACTGAAGGTAGGCATGGGTGTGACTGGATGATGACATTTAATGCTCCACTGATGTCAATTAATGTCAATAATACTTAGGATAGTGGTTTAACTATGCCAATTTGACCAAAAAGAGTGTGTATGGTGGTAAATGTCTCCAACTGTTTTCACAAGTGTCTCGGATCAAGAGCTATGGAGGCATCTTTGAGACCCCAATTTTCTGAAATTCGCCAAATTTCCCCAAATCCAATTTGCTATTTTTGGGTTAATTGTCTTTAAATATTTTGAGTTAGCATGTAACTAATCGATGTAATTGTTTCAAATTTTGACCTAGAAGGTAGTTATGGAAATAATCAACCTCTATGATGATAAAAGGAAGACAAACATACAGTTTTATGGTTCGAATTTTGACTCAAGGAGAGCCTTTTAAGCTATGATATCTCAAGCTAGCACTTATCTCTTATGTAAGTTGATGACTGTTATTGATTATATACAAACTAATAAGACTTTTTACCTATCATGCTATTTCATTTCCGATCTGGTTGATTGCTCAATATACAATTTCATTTCTTCTTTATAGGTTTTATTCATGTAAATGCTTGTATTTTGTGGAAGGAATCAATATTTCATGTGTAATGTTTATGTCTTATTGAGATGTGTTTGATCCCTAATTTATTAAACTTGTTCATGATTTAGTTTCGTGTTATTTTGTTTATGTTTTACCTCCTTGTTGATAAAGTTTTAAACTAAAACCATTCAAAAACCAATTTCATTTTGTTTTCTTTTTGAGATTGTGTTAGCTTGTTCTTGTGGTCGTCTAGGAACAATTTCTAGCACAAACATCTTTGGCACCGTTTCCGAGAATGAAGTTGAAGTATATATTCCTTGGGATATCATTATTCATCTAATTTTGAGAGGTGAAAAAAGTCAGAAAATATTTTAGACTACAATTTTTCTCCGGCGACTCCACAGAAGAAAGATTTGTTGGACACTCTACCGATTCAAGATGTCAATGAGCATGGAAGCCATTGTGGCTGCGAGGTGTGATTTCTGTGATTTCTCAAATATTGCTGGTTTTCCACATCTAGTGCTTTCTATAACTGAGTGGGGTGACTATCTTCCTAGATTCAGAGGAAAGAAGTATGAGCATCCTCATGAGCACTTATTAAATTTTCATTAATGCATGCTTGAACATGATTTTGTTCATGAGGATGTCTTAATCAAGATGTTCAGATTTTATTTAGAAGAACATGCTCGTGAATGGTGTCAATCTCTTCCCTCTGCTAGCATTCATTCTTGGAAGGAGTTTCATACTGTTTTTCATCATCATTATCAAATATTTTATCCGACAGATCTTTTATTTGAAAATTGTTGTGAGGAATATGAATTGCATGATGAGATTGAAGATATAGATAGATAATAATTGGTCCCTCACAATCTTCATAAGTTCTCTAATGATCTTCAAGATGATAGGTTTTACCATAAATATGAACTAGAAGTGAATAATGAAGAAGTTGAAGGATTTTTTATTATCATTAATTCTGATTATTATAAACCCAAATATTTGGTTTCTTTAGATACAAAACACAGTGATCAATTGTATCTTGGTCAAATGGCAATGGAAATCAGTAAGGTCAATCCTTAGCTTTCAGATTTGTAGACAAAAGGAAATTGTACCAACCATGAAGAACTGGATTTGCAGAGATCATCTATTTCCAAGGAGGAACAACAAGAGTATTTTCTTTCTCTTTATGTACCCGTTACTTCAAATCATCATTTCTATGATGAATGTGAATCTGACCCAGGCATTAAGGGAAGTGATCAACACTCTTCATAAATCAGTCATCTTGAGTTAGTGGAAGATATAAAATAGTATAACCCCAACAGAGTTAAAGATTTTATATATTGTTCTCTTATTGCATTATCTCATGGAGTATTGAGAGTTGATGACAACCATTTGCAGTCCTTTACTTTTGAACAACATGAAGGAATAATTTTGCATGAGTTTCATGATCCCGTGGCTTCTTGGATGGAGTTGTATTTTTCAAAGGTTTCTAATGCTCCAACTTTTGGCATACTTCCTATTTCTAGTCGTAAGTATCAGCTGCCTACATACTCTTTATTGCATTTATCACATCTTTTGTGGGTCTTCTCAAACAATAGCATGCATGGAATTATGATTCTTAGTAAAATGGTTTCTTGGCTTCACTGGAAACATTCTAACCAATGTTTCAGTATAATCATATCTCACGAATTTTAATCACATGAATACCTCAATGTATTTGCAGTGGTCCATATTGTTATGTACACATTAAATCAATGTTTTGACATAACCCCATTCATATTTCATGTAATGTTTTGCATTTCTATATCAGTCTTAGATCTCATTAAGATTTATGCAAACCCTTTTTCTTCTTGACATGATTTTTCCTATTTACCAATAAAATTGAAAGATTGTAACATATTCTTTTAATCATGTTCATACTGTAACGTCGTTCCTAATCCCAAGGATATAGATTGTAATGAAACACAATCTGATTTTATAAAAGCATATTATAATCAAATGATCATGCAACCCAACATTTATATCTCATGAATCAATCATCCAACCCAACATTCATATCTCATGAATAATGATATAGCCCATCATTCATATCTCATGGATAATCATGCAACTCTATATTCATATCTTTATGAATAATGATGCATCCCAATATTCCTATTTTATAAAACAATCATGCATGCTCTATATTCATATTTTATAAAATAATCATGCATGCTCTATATTCATATCTTATGAACAATCATGCATGCTCTATATTCATATTTTATAAAACAATCATGCATGCTCTATATTCAGATCTTATAAAACAATTATGCAACTCTATGTTCATATATTACGAAACAATCATACATGATTTATAGTGATATCTTATTAGTTTTGCTTATTTGAAAATAAACATATATGCTCACAATTCATAATCTCAGGAATACAAATATCTATATGACTGTAATGAAAACATTAAAAAACATATAGATGTAAATAACATCTTTTTTTTTGTATTCCTCATGGATTGATCAGAACGTCTCCATGAAATTTGTCTTCTGAAAACGTGATGAAAATCGTGCATAGAGACTTTCTCTTGAATTTTCCCTACATTGGATAAAGAATCCTCACTCATTGAGTTCACATAGAGATCTAGATCATGCTCCTCAAGAATGCTTAACACACTTTCCTTTTCATGTGTTGAAGTTGGAAGCAGTTTCAAGTAATTCTTCTGTTTGGACGAAGATCGATGTCATGGCTCCAAGATCTTTTCTCAATACTTTAAGATCACATAGGATTTATCTTACGTGGGAAAAACTAAGATCCTTCACGTAGTTTCTTTAATACCATGTTAGTGATTGAGAAAAATATCAAGAATGTCGAAATTTAAAACTTTAATATACAATTACAGTGCAGATAAGTCTCATAAATAACCCAAAGACATAAATAAATCAAACCATAGAACACAGGATATACCCTTGGAAAACTTTGCACTGATTCAGAGGATAAAAAACCCAACAAAAAATATTAGAGAATGATTACAACACAATAGCATATTACCTTTTTCAATAGAAAAAGAGAGTAGAGATCAAATGGGACATGGTGATGATCTTGCTAAGTGCATAGAAATTTAATAAAAAGTCAAATTAAGTCATACAAGGAAGGTAGCGATTATTGCATGCTTTAGTAAGTAGTTAACAATGAGAACATTGTTTTATTTTAAACCATGCACCCTCAGTGGCTTGGTTTTAAGTTGAAACTCCATAATTATCTCCCACAAAGAAGATATGCACCCTCCATTAATTCACTGAGTTTAATTGTCTCTAACTGAGTTGTTAGCTAAATGAACTGAATGGAACTGCATGTAGATGAATGGAACTGCATGCAACTGAATGTAACTGAACATAACTGAATGTAACTAGTGCTTCTCCACTAGTTTCATATTCGACAACCACTTGCATAAATTAAGGAGTTGATTCCTTAATTAACTGAACTTGTTTTATCATAACTAAGACTCAGCTGATACCTTATTAATTCGAGCTCACTTGGTGGCAACATGGGAAATTCAAATTATCTCTCTCCATCTCTATGCTTATATTAATTATCTATGCATGGTCCATATGTGTTTTCATAAATTATATATCATTTCATAGTCATAAGATTGTTTTTGAACCTACGATCATATGTATAACCCCGGGTCATATAGCCACATGCTAAAGTAAATCACTTTAGGGGTAGCTAATACCTAAAGGATACTTGTAGCACCTATTGACCATGTCTAGCCATAGATCACATAGTATATATAATTTACACAATAAAGTACACGTCCTTAGAACATGAGGATATTTGTAGAACATGATATTAGTCACAAGTCTCCTGACTTGATGTTACTCACAAGTCTTAGCTTGATATTACTCATGAGCTTTACCCCCTCAATCATATGAGGATATTTTTAGGGATTGATATTACTCACAAGTCTACTGTCCTGATATTACTCAGAAGATCCAGAACTTAACATAAGGTCACAATCTTAACCATAAGATCCTAGTACAAGCATCTCTCCTGAATATCACAATGTCATGTGAATTTAATACAATATAAGTTACGGACTTGATACAACACAAGTATTAGAAATTAATACAACATAAGTTCAAGGACAAGATATGAACCTAATTACAACATAGATTCCATACTTGATTATAACACAAGTATCATACCATAATACAAGATAAGGTCATGGAGAATAAATCTCGAAGCTGTACTCTCAACATGAAGGAGGAGATAGTTGTGTACCAGGAGGTGGATGCAACATTGTCTCAATAAGTTGGACTAATGTCAACAAGATTTGTTGTTTCCGGGTGGGGTTGGGTAGGTCGATGTACCACACTAGAACGCCCAAAGTTAATCCTAGAAGGTTAAGAGTATCCATGACTGGTTTGCTCACGATTCAAGATGGTGGAAAGAGAAATAAAATTGCGTGTATGGGAAACAAACCCCAATAATTCCCTCAAGAAATATTGGGGATGGGATTAGTCTATGGTTGGGGATGTAGTTGAGGATACGATGACGTCAAAAATTTACCAGATGTGATGGTGCAAAAATATGATATTTCAGCCCTAGAGAGAGGAGGTGACAAGGAAAAAAAGGTGTGAGACAAAGGGGGGCTAGTAATCAGGCATGGACGAACGACATATAGGGAGGGGATGGATGTGCTATCAATGATGGTGTCAATGGCAGGGAGGACATGCTTTGTAGTGGTGGGTCCTTTGGGATCATAGTGCATAAATTGGTCAATGGTCATAATCTTCCCATCATGGGGTGTAGTGGGGATTTCTCCCTACTACGTGCAAAATCACCAACCCTAGACAATGCAGGTCATAGGGTAGAGTTCAACAATAACAAAAGGAAACAAGAAAACAACAACAAATATTTTTAGGGTTTTGTTTCAAATATATACTACTAACAAATGCATAACAATAATAAAAAATACTTTTTTTCCAAAATATGGGCCACCGTAGTCGTCCTCGGAAATGGTCTTGTAACTCCATGGTTTGGGTCTCCAGTCTCTTCCACGAATAATTGTCAAATGAGGGAATGGACCCAAATAGGTATGGAGTGAAATCAACATACACCATGGGGAATGGCATGGAAAAATATGGGAATAATGGCAGAAAAAGTGTATAGTGTGACTGAGAGAAAATGGCAAATGTGAGTCCTTCACAATGTATTTATGGGATGGTGCTAGGGTCTTTGACCCATGGTAATGACCCATAGTATTTTACTATCCATGGTATTTATCTATGGTTTTTTTACCCATTCTCATTTTAGGGTTTTGACCCTTTTTTGGAGAGAGTGGGGATAAATCACAATAAATGCTCATCTTCCCTTCATTTATGGGAAAGGAATAATGATGTTTTGGACTATATTTAGAGGGAATACAATTGTGAAGGTCCAAATGGAGGAAATAATGTGGGGAATATGATGTATGATTATGGTTTATTCCATAGAGAGCTAGGTGAATAATATTTAGTGTTAACAGATTGCCGCCTGATGTGTGAGGGAAAGATCTTATCGTATGACCGATAGACATCATACGATCATGGGAAAAATGGTGGCAATGGTGGAGAGACTAGAGAGGACCGTAGAGGAATGGAGTTTCCTCGTTCTAACTACGGTGACTTTTGGTTTTGTATTAGTTATAAAAAATGGATGAGATACATATGGTGTCTGACATATATATGGATGAGGTGGGCATATACATGCTAGTAACAATGTCAAAAATAAAATGGGGATAAAGGATCAAATAATGGGAGTTGGTCAAAATACATATACAACTGATGATACATAATGATGGCCTCAATGGGAGGATGAATACATAAATTGATATGAAGAACTGATACATAGGAACAATGACATTCTCATAGAATGCAATATCATAACAATTGATGATCTGCTAGATCTGGAGGTGTACATAACTAGATGGAATCAATGATTGAGAGTCAGAATCTCTGTGGTAATATGCAACATCAAGTACTTGAGATACACGAAAGCACGACACTGAGGGGCTTCTGAACACTGTCGCCAACGCAGCCCGAAAATCACAAGGGACATGAGATTGTATGGGTCCCACAAATAGACTCACCAATGTGCTAGATTCAAGTGACAATAGGGGTCTTCTACCAGATAATGAAAGGACCAATACCTTGTCTGAATCTCAATGATGCGATGATGTAGCTGAAGTCGAGCCCGTGAGACACAACCAACCTAAAAGGAACTAATGACTCCTTTCAAGTGGTCCAGGGAACCCATCAATGAGGTGGATTAAACCATGATACAAGGAACTCTGGGTATATCCTATGGAATAGATGTGTTGGCGTCGATAGAGGGAGACCTGCAACTAACAAGGCAATGATGGTTCCTTGATAGAAGAGTGAGGGGGATAACCAAATATGTGGAACAATCAGGGGACTAACACATTGAATGGGTAACATGGGGAGGGGAGTACGAGGGACTCAAACTTCCTTTGTTTAGAGTAAGATGACAGGGATGACCTGGAAGAAAATGAAACTGAATTATGGGAAAAGGATCATAGCTGTAAAACTGAGAAGATAACTACAATGGGAAATACTGGGAAGAGGTAACTGGTCTATTGATATCCAGGGGATCCAAGGGAGACTCATCGCAGAGTACTCTGAACAACAATGGGGGAAATTTTCCATAATGTGAGATCATATGTGATGGTGCCTAAAGACACCATTTCGGCCTTCTTCATAGTTTAAGGAGCACGAAGAAGGGATAAAAGTATGCTCGATATGACATTATCTCATGAATTTTTATCAAGCTCGAGACGGTATATGCTTGATGGTGTTTTCTTTTTTAGAGATTCTGAAAATAGGAAGAAGACTCCTGTGTGGTCTCCTTTTCATATGGTAGTCTGCTAAGTCCAAAAAAGGATAAAAGTGTACAAAGGAGTGCTCTCCCAACCTTTGGGGGAAGACATACTTCTTTACAGTATGTAGTCCAACTAGGACAGAAAAGGTTAAACCTATATTGATTGGATGGTCATTCAGATGCTGTTAGGATCATGAATGAAACCAAGTTTGCTCGACAATATTTTTTTGATGAGAGGGCTGGAAAAAGAGCTTAAAGACAACCCATAATGAGCGTTTTCGTAAGTTACGGTCCCAATTCCTGACAAAGAAAAAATATACAAAGGGAAACGTTCCTAGCTGGAATGTGCTAGGGTGGTCCTTTTCTTGTGATAGTCTACGTAGTCTGAAAAAGGAGATAAACGAGGCCACATAGACACACTTTCAAATACTTTAACGAGTGTGAAAGGATGCATTCATGCTCATCGATCTTTTCATTATTTTAGGAGTAAAAAAAGAGCTTAATAGAAACTCCGTAATGGCTAGTCAAACAAGGAGGAAGTGTTCGATGATCCAACAGAGGTTATGTTCTGAACATGGCTGATATGAATAACAATGGAACACTAGCGGGTCCTCCTTTTGAGATGATGGATGGTGGTAAAATAAGGCCACGTTTACAGTATGGATGGAGTGGCTCATGACCATGCCAGTACATGCGTGGGGTGATTTGAGTGGTATCACACAAATCGAGGTGATTCCAAGAAATGGCCAAAAAAATCCATGGGAGCACTCGAGACATGGGTCGCGTAAAAAAATAGAGGACGAAAAACCGAACCCGGTGGTTCGAATAACATCACAAACAAACGTTGGATGACTCTGTGGTGCACGAAAGAAAAACTAGACCAAATGGAGGCCTATAAATAGGGGGGACAACATCACACTTATCATTTTCACTATGCATTGCTAAGTTGGAGTGGAGGGCGCCAGAACACAACTGTTGATTTCTTTTGATTGGACCGACGGTTTTTTGATCTGTGACTTGCAGGTAAGAGCTCTCCTCAAACTTGTCTTTCTCAGTGGATTGGTTTATGGTTTTCCTCATTCTGGAGGCCTTGGTCGACCGAAGGGTTCTCGGAGTTGGGTCACACTTTTTGAGAGAAAGGGAGAAAATCATGTTGCTCTTATCATGTAGACAGGCGCGACCTGGTCACATCTATTGGGGAGATAGGCACGACTGAGGTCGCACCTATTTAGTGGATAAGAGCGACCCAGCCGCACTTGGTTGGATTTTTTGAGAGACTTGGGTCACACAAAAAGGCCAAATAGGTGCGACCTAGCCCATAATGAGCATCTTTTGCATGAATGGGTTTGACAGGGACTGTGTGTATGTGCAAGATGCCTCAAGTTGCATGGAGAGAGAGAGACATTGGGGACCTCTGAGGGGAGGTAAATGAAGATCCAACGGTACATGATCATTAGAGGAAATTTCAACTCAAAATGGGCCTTTCAACCCTAATTCAAATTCCATGTCATCATTTGTTAGCCAATGAAATTTCTTTAAATTTGAAATACTGTATAGATCTTAAACAATTTTTTAATATAAATTTGGGGATAGGTATCATAAAAAACTACTTTTTTATTCGTATTTTTTGACATATATCCCCGTTTTTTTACTCAAATTTCGATCGAGAGAGGTCGTTGGATGTGGAATTAAATTCTACATCCAAGGAGCACCCACTTAGCATAATTTTGACGGACCCCTTTACCCCAAGAACAAGAAATACCTGAAAAAATGTGATGATGAAAAATATGATGATGACATCATCATCACGTTTTTTCAAGTATTTCTTGTTCTCGGGGTAATGAGGTCTTTCAAAATTATGTTGAATGGTACTCATTGGATGCAAAATTTAATTCCATGTCCAATGATCTCTCATGATCGAAATTTGAGTAAAAACATAGGGGGATATGTCGAAAATACGAACAAAAAAATAGTTTTTTTCTTTTCTTCCTCCAAAATTAATAAATATTATTTTATTATTTTCCTTAGGAGGCCCATTTTGAGTTGAAATTTCCTCTAATGACACACCTGATGTGGGCTATAGAAGTTCTTCCAGATCATGTTGATTTTTTTAGCAAAACTCTTACTAGACAAGCTTGTGAGCTACTGGGACCAGGAGGCAAAGTGCTTCATGATCCAGGGTGAGCGTTTGGAGATCACCCTCTGTGATGCATAATTTTTTATTAGCCTCCAAGTACTGGGCATGATCGACGACACTACACCGAAGCTACCACTAGGACCATCAATGGATGACCTTCGCAATAGGCATTGTTATGCCTCATCATTTGTGCATATGTTGGACATACTGGTGTGTGACATCGAGATACTGGAGACCCGAGCCATGGAATCCATGGTGCTGTGCATACTAGTATTTACTGGGCCACACAAGATCTCAGGCAGTCAGCTCCAGATAGTGGAGAGTGTGTTGAGTGGAACCTACTATGGGCGGGCCCAGATGTACTTGACTGTGGTTCGACATGGGCTAAACCGTGCTAGTTTGGTGGGAGTGGATTTTTGTTTCCCATTGTTCTTGTGCTCATTTTTCTTTTAGCGAATTCCTACACTGTGACCACATGTGGCGGTGCATGAGGGGGGGCCTCACGAGCCTCACATGAGGAGGTGGCGCAAGATTATGATTAGAGAGGGAGGTGGCTTGGCGGATCATTTTGAAATGAAAAAAAATGGGTGAAGAAGAACGTAGTGTAGAAAATATGTATGTGATAATGTATAATATGATTACATAAGAAGTTCCCCGGGTAATTTATACCCTATGTGGGGAAGGGAGGTGACTTTTCAAGTCACCTCTTTAATTTAATTACATTAATCACTAAAAGTATACTAGATTAACTTAGTTTAATGTGTTATATTTAGAATTTATAACATTGCCTTCTCCTTTTAAAATGATTTTTTCTCAAAGCAGGGTAATGACGGATAATGCTAAACGAATTTCTTTGTTTCCCATGACGCATCTTTTTATGGCCAATTCTTCCATTTAATGAGGCATTCCTTAATCATTCTAGTGCATAATATTCATTCTCTGATGTTGATGATAGATTCTGGTTCTAAGATAAGTTTCCCTTCTTAGTTTAGAGTGAGAAGTGTTTTTTGAACTGATTGATGTTGAATTTTTTAGATTTGATATCTGGAAGATGGTGTGAATTCAACTTGTCTGTGGTAACTTTACCTCGTATGCTACACAAATAATCTTTCATATAATTTGGTATGGACCATAGAACTTAGGTGCTAATTTGTTCTTTTCTTTTTGTTTTAGTGATAATTGTTTGTATGGTTGAAGTCTTATGAATACCCAATCTTCTAATTCAAACTCTCTCTTAGTTCTATGCTGGTCTGCTTGTCATTTCATACAATTTTGTGCCATAGTTAAATTATCATTGATTTTTTACATGATTCGTTGGTTGTCTTCTAGTTGATATTTTACGGTGGGTAATTTTGTGCTTCCTTGAATGATTTCCTTCCATCTGGTTGGTTCATAACTATATAATGCTTGAAATTGAGTCATCTTAGCCAATGTGTGATACGTAGCATTATACCACCATTCGACGAGGTATAACCATTGTAACCATTTGTTCTGTTTGTCTATGACGAAACTACAGAGATAGGTTTCCATACATTTGTTGACCACTTTTGTTTGTGTAATGAACAAAAATATATAATATCATTAATATTAATACTAATGATTAATTAATTATTAAATCAAGAGACATGCCTCTTAGTAAGGGAATAACGGGATTATATAAGACCCATCATTGTATATGTAATATCATCACTTATCTATTACTCATATATTTATTCATTTATGGAGTTTTAATCCTATTTACATTGGATTTTTCAGTAAGAACAATATTTTATTGTTCCAGCGGTATCAGATCCCTTTCTTGGTGTTGGCCATTGTTACCACCTAAGTTGTACTTAGTGGTTTTTTATCAAGTGAGCTTGGTGAACCGGATAGGGTTAACTTGTTCGGACTTCAGAAGACCTGTGGAAGTACTTCTGGGAAGTGCTTGTTGTACTATATCACATGTTCATACCCCATGGGGGAGTTGTAATCAATGATCTAGCATGATAGTGTCTATAAAATACTCGGTCTCTTAGACTTTATTTGTCAATTCGATCAAGCTAGGGTGTTTTTTCCCTTGGTTATTATTGGTTGTTGAGCAAACGACTGATAATTTCTGAGTTTTTCACTCCATACCTCCAAAGTTGGGGTGGTCGGCTTGGAATTTAGGCCTATTGAGGTTATTAGAGTCTATGTGTCAATGTATAAACATGCTAGACATCTTTTTTGAGTCATATGAACATGCCTAAGTCCCCCTAGGTGTTTTTCAATTTTTCAATTTTTTAGTTTTTTTAGTGTTTTTTATTAAAATTTAATTTTTCCAAAACTTAGGCTATTTTTTAATAGTTTAATTGGAAATATTGATTTTGTAATAAAAGTGGGCCAAATAATCAATTTCAGTCATGTAGGTGCTCATTTTCAAGCTAAGAGCACCATGTAAACCCATGGACCCACTATTTCCTAGTTTTGAGTGATTTTCCATCACTCAGGTCAGAAAGCCCCAAAAATCAATTATTGATTATTTTAATTAATAAAATTATGAATAATGGAGCAAATCCAAAATCATAAATCAGTGGATTCTCAGTCGATTTGATTGAAATCAGTCAGATCTGAAGCAGATTGGCTGGATTTGACAAATCCTTGACTGAAGGAGGTGATCAAATCAGATCCAGAGTTGATCTTCAGCATCCTTTATGGGGAATTTTGCCCTCCCTCTCTCCTCAACACATTTTGGCTCATCTGGATGAGTTTTGGTGGATGCTTCAATCAACAAGTTGAGGTGTCAATCAGATTAGCCCCCCGATTGATAGTTGCACTCAGTGAGACTCAGATCTGGCTCAGCTAGACACAGATCAAGCATTGATGGACTCTCCTTCAGTTGATTTGATGTGTTTCCTTGGTATTTTCGCCCCCCTTGGGCTGGATGGCCTATATTTTGTATATATCCAGGCACAGCCTCCTCTTCCAAGCTAGTTAGAATTGGGATTGAGGTGTTGCTGCTATTGTACTGTTTTTATTCTTCATTTGAAATAAGGAAAAGCTTTGGAGGCAATACGGTGTGGTTCCATTACATGTGTGGATGATTATTGCCATTGTTTTACTGAGGTAACCTGTATCTGTGGTCTTTTTTTGCTAATTTCTTGTAGATCCGTTGTTAAGATTGATAATAAGCTTATTATGATCTTGATAGGAAAGATGCTTTTTCAATAAGTTTATTGACTATCTCTTTCCTTTGATGCATGTTTAGAGATCTTGATTTAGCATGTCCTATAAGTTTATATGCATGTTATCTTGAATCTTTGTGTATGTACTAATCGGATCTCACAAGTTTCTTGGCAAGTTCTTTCATTTCAGCTGAGTTGCAGGTTCCCAGTTTGGAGAGGATGCCGATCGAGTTTGTTTATTCATTCTCTTCAAAACCTTCCAAAATGCATAGTCCCTCAACATTCCACCTGAAAGCTCCACTGTGGATCTTCAAGGAAACCGACATCTCTCTCCTCCTCTTCCTCCCTCAAAATCAACACTTCACCTAGTTACTTTGTTCAGTTCATAGCTTTGATTTCATTTGGATATATTTCATCAAGGTAAAATATACATATATCTGATATTTCATAGCTGACAGTCTAGATCTTGCACTCAAAAAATTTCATAAGCATTCTAGATCTAGCCTTAGGGAAATCATCTTTTTGCATGAAAATTTAAAGAAAACTTGTAGATCGCATGCATTAGATTTCCTTTGCTGTTATAAATTTAATATTATGCAATATCAGTGCACTTTCATTGGCTGCACAAAAATCAAGCCAAGATCCCAAGGAAATATTTCTTTCCTTGGTTCCTTTTTCGCCCGTTTAGCTAGTTTAACTTCATTTTTTTGAGATAAAGTAGGCTGATCCAAAGGTACTCTTAAAGTTATTTTGGGCATTTGTTATTCTAAAATTATTTCTGTCTTTTAGCAGGTCTGACAGAAAATAAAGGAAGCTGTTGTCCGAAGTGGCCTCAGGAGTGTTCAAATCCCCCCAGGGGTCTCCCTGTTCGCTAAAAACTCAAAATTTTTCCAAAGTTGTAAAATATTGGTTTCAGCCTATATAAGGACCAAGAAGTTTCTGATAATTTCAGTTCACTGATTTTGTAACCAATAATAAATAAAATCATTTTTGGAATAGGCTCTTTTGAGCCCATTCCCCATCCCCCATCGGGGGATTTGCGTCGGTGTCCTTTTGGTTACCTTTTTGCTCATTTCGTTTCAAACTAGTATTGATCTAATATGCAGGGTAGTATAATATATTTTATTATTTCCATACTCCATATCTTACATTTCAAAGTAATCCTAATACTTACTCCACGATTTCCCGATTGACCCGAAAGGGGAAAGAGATTCGTGGTAGGATTAATTAAGAAACTAGAACTGTGTATCTGTTTTCTTTTTTCTATCATTTTTTTATCAGCAACTTTAAAATTAACCCCTCCTTGATTCCCTGATTGAGATCCACTTGGATCGAAAGAGGTTCTTGGAGGCTTTTCTTTTAAACAAGAACATCTGATTTAAAAACTTATTAAAATTTACAAGACTCCAGTGTGTATGCTCTACACTTAGCTGTGGTTCATCCGATCAGTCAAGCTATATCAAAAGCACTTGGGTGACTAGCATAATTAGGACTCACTCTCCCCAATTTACAAACCATCAGGTGAAAATCCAACACCTAGATCAAAGCTCTACGGTGGCAAAATACCCAAAGGAAGCGGGAACTTCTGAAAAGTGACCTCGGGGCGCTGATCTCTGTCACACCCTAACGAGTGCGTTACGAACAATAGCCTTAGAGACTCCATTTCAGCCCACATATTCCTTGCAGGTAGCCGTGAAGGGTTAGTTTTGGACATACTCCAAGTACTCTCGGGTATATCTGGAGTCCCCCCTTAGCCTAATTTTAATCAACTCACATTTCAAATTTAACTTAAAACGTACCAAGAGGCAATCACAAAACATTCACTCCAAGCACATGCAAGCATATTGATTCTATTTTTTACTCCATTCTAAGGCATTGGTCATTTTTGCTTTATATATATATATTGTGTCTCAGCATTGTGCTTTCGTGTGTTTATTTTCATATCTTGTCATCTTTGATTGTTTATAGTTAATTTGCAAACTCCTAAGCAAATCATTCATTTTAACATCACAACACTAAGTAATCATCCTTAGTAACTTAATAGGGTCTACCCCCCTTGGCTTCGTTAGGAGTTGAGCCTAAACGAAGGAGTCAAGAACAAGGTGATAGCCTTGACTCGAGACTTGCCCCCAAGGACACACCGAGTGGCTGGAAGATTTCTGCCACGTGACCCAGGTGTGTGAAAGGCGGAAGCACTTTTTGGCGCCGTTGCCGGGTATAAATCTTTTTATTCCCGAGTACGACTTAGCTTAACTTTTTTCTAAACAACTAAAAAGATAGAAAACTTTTGATTGATCTAGTGTTTAAAAAACATAAAAATTAAAACTCGATCCATCTGGCGACTCCACTGTCTAACATCCCTTCAAGAATTTCTACCCGAAGAAACCGTCGACAATTATTCAATCCTCTCCTTGATCCCGAAAGGTTTATTAGGGAAAGATTGAATAGGCATACTTCTCGTAGAAACCTTGAAGATTTAGGAGACCAATCCCTCTCAGATATCCATCACATATTTGTAGAGAGTCATACCTTCCAATCTCAAGAAATGATGAAATTTTACAAATCCCTTGACTTTTCTCAGATAGCATGTGCTCCTCACAACATTTCGAATGATGCTATCAAAAAGCTCCCTAGATTCGAGGGAAATAATGCTACCACTGCCAAGATTCATCTCCGAAGGTTTGAAAGGCACCTGGTCAATTACTGTGATAGTGTTGCCTCTAACCATGAAGATATCAAAATGAAGCTCTTTGCTTTATCCTTAGAGGATGATGTTGCGGAATGGTATGGCGACCTTGGTGATGATTCATATAAAACCCTTAATGAATTCCTAGCAGGTTTTAAGAAGAAATGGGGGGAAAAGAAAGAACCAAGACATTTGCTTGCTGCCCTTCATAATATAAAAAAGATGGATAATGAAACCATGGATGAATTTAATACTAAGTTCAGGTGTGTGGTTGCGGACCTCCCTAGAGACATCAAGCCAAGGGATGCCTCCATCTTGATATCCTACATCGAGGCTTTCATTGGTGATTTGAGATACCAATTAAGGGATAAAGATTGGGTCGATCTAAAAACTGCTCAATATCTGGCCGAGAAAATAGAAAGGAATATGCAGCCTTCGGGCAAATCCAACATTCCAGGTTACACTAGGGGAAACACTTCGTACAACAAAGAGAAGGGAAAGGCCGTTGAATTAGAGGAAAAGGCAACCTCCAAAGACCCCATGGAAAAGGTAACTAACATGTTTGAAAAAATGGTGACTAGTCAGAACCAACTTATGACAGATCAGTCTGCACAATTGAATCCTATGCACAATAGAATAATCACAATGGAAAGAAATAATGGACCTAGGAACTTTCATCCTAGCCAGAATCAGATGTATCAAAAGAAGTTTCCTCAACAAGAGCCTAGGATTCCAAACATGTTAGACTCAGCTAACATGGTAGAAGAAGTAATTCCATGGTGTAGACCCTGTGAACAATTCCACCAAGAAAGCACTTGTTATGTTGAAAATCAAGTCATGGAACATGGACTTCCCGAGGTCAGTAATCAGGAAACAAATTCAAGCGAGCCTGATCATAAATACATGGTAGGCCAGGCCTACCCTTTGTTACCATCTAAACAGTACAATCCTGAGGATGAAACCATTGCAGAATCTTATAGTGAAACTTATGATGAAAACTGTAATATACAGGATGGGACTCCTATGTGTTCTCCATATAATGATGACAGTCTGGAAGGTTTACTACCTTGTGACCTTTTCTCTGAAGAAGATGAGTATGAAAATGAGGACAAGTATAGCTTGGAGCATGATACAAGTGACGAGGACTCCCTTATCCTCGATAAAGATGTTGATGAGGAGTCCTAGACATTCATGGAAAATCTAGTCTGTGACATGAATAAAGAGGAAAATAATGAACCAGAAACTTTTGATGGTTTTGTTGATTTTTTTGTCTATGGCATATCTAAAGGAGAGGGCATGGACCATGTGGCCTTAGGAAACTTTGATATGAAAAAGGAGCATGCAGTCTATCCATATGATCATTCAGATTCATATCATGCAGAGCCACACAAAGGTATCAATAATGAAGACATGGAGAAGCAGTGTTGTGAAAAGACAGATGTGATGCAGTTATTAGAATATCAGTCTCAACTATCATCTTCACATATAGAGTTTCCTCATGACTTAGAGCCGCTTGGGGCTTATATAGTTAATTATCATCCGGTAAGCCTTGATGATTAGTATGATGGTGTAGTCAATCTGCCTCATCATTCCAATTTGTACATCAACCTTGTCCAGTCATGGATAGAAGCAGCTTGCGTAAGCACTTACCAGTTTGGAAGGAAGTTTTATGACATTGTTCATGCCTATGATCTCCCATCCATCCCACCCATCCTGAATCATCACGCAGGATTGCATTTTCTGAATAAGGTATCCTTATTTTGGCTGGTAACCAAAGACAAGGAATTTTTTTTTATGTTAGTAAAATTCTTAGGTGGTTACATTGGATTTATGATTACACTTAACCCTTTTTATATCATGCTTAGAGTAGGAAAATAAGCTCCTTGAAAGAGGGCATTTACTTTATGCATTTCTACTTAGCTATAATAAAACTTTGCTTCTTTTAGTTAGTTACATTTATTTTGTTTAAATAAATTAGCTTAATGGTTCATTTGGTTTTTTATAAAACTTGTGCTACTGAGGTTTTTCTTGTCAAGTTGAGATGTTTTTACAGGGTATATAAACCAGATATTATGGTGTTCTCGTATCCTCTCCTTTCCTTAAAGACCACATCGAGCACACATCCCGTAGTTGGAGCCAGAATGTTACCACCTAAGTTGTACTTAGTGGTTTTTTATCAAGTGAGCCTGGTGAATCAGATAGGGTTAACTTGTTCAGAGTTTAGAAGACCTGTGGAAGTACTTCTGGGAAGTGCTTGTTGTACTATATCACATGTTCATACCCCACGGGGGAGTTTTAATAAATGATCTAGGATGATAGTGTCTGTAAAAGACTCGGTCTCTTAGACTTTATTTGTCAATTCGATCAGCCCAGAGTGTTTTTTCCCTTGGTTATTATTGGTTGTTGAGCAAACGACTGATAATTTCTGAGTTTTTCACTCCATACCTCCAAAGTTGGGGTGGTTGGCTTGGCATTTAGGCCTATTGAGGTTATTAGAGTCTATGTGTCAATGTATAAACATGCTAGACATCTTTTTTGAGTCATATGAACATGTCTAAGTCCCCCTTGGTGTTTTTCAATTTTTCAATTTTTTAGTTTTTTCAGTGTTTTTTATGAATTTTTTTTTTTCCAAAACTTAGGCTATTTTTTAATAGTTTAATTGGAAAAATTGATTTTGTAATAAAAGTGGGCCAAATAATTAGTTTCAGTCATGTAGGTGCTCATTTTCAAGATAAGAGCACCATGTAAACCCATGGACCCACTATTTCCTAGTTTTGAGTGATTTTCCATCACTCAGGTCAGAAAGCCCCAAAAATCAATTATTGATTATTTTAATTAATAAATTGATGAATAATGGAGCAAATCCAAAATCATAAATTAGTCGATTCTCAACCGATTTGATTGAAATCAGTCAGATCTGAAGCAGAGTGACTGGATCTGACAAATCCTTGACTGAAGGAGGTGATCAAATCAGATCCAGAGTTGATCTTCAGCATCCTTTATGGGGAATTTCTCCCTCCCTCTCTCCTCAACACGCTTTGGCTCATCTAGATGAGTTTTGGTGGATGCTTCAGTCAACAGGTTGAGGTGTCAGTCAGATCAACCCCCCGATTGACAGTTTCACTCAGTGAGACTCAG
The DNA here is from genome assembly GCA_001517045.1 of Pseudotsuga menziesii. Taxonomy (NCBI): domain Eukaryota; kingdom Viridiplantae; phylum Streptophyta; class Pinopsida; order Pinales; family Pinaceae; genus Pseudotsuga; species Pseudotsuga menziesii. The sequence continues at coordinate 156,762 of LPNX010252389.1, forward strand.
ATTTGGCTCAGCTAGACACAGATCAGGCATTGATGGACTCTCCTTCAGCTGATTTGATGTGTTTCCTTGGGATTTGCGCCCCCCTGGGATGGATGGCCTTTATTTTGTATATATCTAGGCACAACCTCCTCTTCCAAGCTAGTTAGAATTGGGATTGAGGTGTTGCTGCTATTGTACTGTTTTTATTCTTCATTTGAAATAAGGAAAAGTTTTGGAGGCAATATAGTGTGGTGACATTACATGTGTGGATGATTATTGCCATTGTTTTACTGAGGTAACCTGTATCTGTGGTCTTTTTTTGCTAATTTCTTGTAGATCTGTTGTTAAGATTGATAATAAGCTTATTATGATGTTGATAGGAAAGCTGATTTTTCAATAAGTTTATCGACTATCTCTTTCCTTTGATGCATGTTTAGAGATCTTGATTTAGCATGTCCTATAAGTTTATATGCATGTTATCTTGAATCTTTGTGTATGTACTAATCGGATCTCACAAGTTTCTTGGCAAGTTCTTTGATTTCAGCTGAGTTGCAGGTTCCCACTTTGGAGAGGATGCCAATATAGTTTGTTTCTTCATTCTCTTCAAAACCTTCCAAAATGCATAGTCCCTCGACATTCCACCTGAAAGCTCCACTGTGGATCTTCAAGGAAACCGGCATCTCTCTCCTCCTCTTCCTCCCTCAAAATCAACACTTCACCCGGTTACTTTGTTCAGTTCATAGCTTTGATTTCATTTGGATCTATTTCATCAAGTTAAAATATACATAGATCTGATATTTCATAGCTCACAGTCTAGATCTTGCACTCAAAAAGTTTCATAAGCATTTTAGATCTAGCCTTAGGGAAATCGTCTTTTTGCATGAAAATTTAAAGAAAACTTGTAGATCGCATGCATTAGATTTAATTTGCTGTTATAAATTTAATATTATGAAATATCAGTGCACTTTCATTGGCTGCACAAATAGAAATCCAAGATCCCAAGGAAAGCTTGCTTTCCTTGGTTTCTTTTTCGCCCGTTTAGCTAGTTTAACTTCATTTTTTTGAGATAAAGTAGGCTGATCCAAAGGTAATCTTAAAGTTCTTTTGGGAATTTTTTATTCTAACATGCTCGCTTTATTTTATCAGGTCTTACAGAAAATAAAGGAAGCTGTAGTCCGAAGTGGCCTCAGGAGCGTTCAAATCCCCCCAGGGGTCTCCCTTTTCACTAAAAACTCAAAAATTTTCCAAAGTTGTAAAATCTTGGTTTCAGCCTATATAAGAACCAAGAAGTTTATTAATTTCAGTTCGCTGATTTTTTAACCAATAATAAATAAAATAATTTTTGGAATAGGCTCTTTCGAGCCCATTCCCCATCCCCCCTGGGGGGATTTGCATCGGTGTCCTTTTTGTTACCTTTTTGCTCATTTATTTTCAAACTAGTATTGATCTAATCTGTAAGGTAGTATAATATATTTCATTATTTCCATACTCCATATCTTACATTTCAAAGTAATCGTAATACTTACCCCACGATTTCCCGATTGACCCAAAAGGGGAAAGAGATTCGTGGTAGGATTAATTAAGAAACTAGAACTGTGTATATGTTTTCTTTTTTCTATCATTGGTTTATCAGAAAATTTAAAATTAACCCCTCCTCGATTCCCTGATTGAGATCCACTTGGATCGAAAGAGGTTCTTGGAGGCCTTTCTTTTAAACAAGAACATCTGGTTTAAAAACTTATTAAAATTTACAAGACTCCAGTGTGTATGCTCTACACTTGGCTGTGGTTTGTCGGATCATTCAAGCTGTATCAAAAGCACTTGGGTGACTAGCATAATTAGGACTCACTCTCCCCAATTGAAAAACCATCAGGTGAAAATCCAACACCTAGATCAAAGCTCTACGGTGGCAAAATACCCAAAGGAAGCGGGAACTTCTGAAAAGTGACCTCGGGGCGCCGATCTCTGTCACACCCTAATGGGTGCGTTACGAACAATAGCCCCAGAGACTCCATTTCAGCCCACATATTCCTTGCGGGTAGCTGTGAAGGGTTAGTTTTGGACATACTCCAAGTACTCTCGGGTATATTTGGAGTCCCCCCTTAGCCTAATTTTAATCAACTCACATTTCAAATTTAACTTAAAACGTACCAAGAGTCAATCGCAAAACATTCACTCCAAGCACATGCAAGCATATTGATTCTATTTTTTACTCCATTCTAAGGCACTGGTCATTTTTGCTTTATATATATATATATATTGTGTCTCAGCATTGTGCTTTCGTGTGTTTATTTTCATATATTTTCATCTTTGATTGTTTATAGTTAATTTGCAAACTCCTAAGCAAATCATTCATTTTAACATCACAACACTAAGTAATCATCCTTAGTAACTTAATAGGGTCTA
>LPNX010252389.1:159473-200776 GCA_001517045.1 Pseudotsuga menziesii
CAACCACTTTTCCTAACTCGCGCGACCTAGGTTCTACGCATCTTGTCAACCCAACAAACACCCGAGCTACCGGCCCGACAGGGAAATCCCCATTGGCAACGCCCACAAAGCAGGTGTAGTCTCACCCAAGATACCTATTCGATGGGTAACTGCGAGAACCATGTTTCCACAATTGTAGAGGGATTATAGTCCCTTGGCGTGGGGCTAAGGAGCTCGACCAAGTCACGAGGATGGAGTCATTTACACCGAACTATAGTGCACACCATGCATATATTTTATTAACTACTAATGACGAGACACAAATTTGGCCTTATTACTTTAAACATAATGGATTATAAAAGCGAGCTAATAGAGAGGCACAATATAACATACATGCAATAGCAATTGCGCCGTAAACATAAACTAATACTCACAAGCAACGCATAATAGCCTATTCATGCATTTAGACTTCTATTGACTGTACGACATTCATTCAACCATTATAGGACCTGCATCATAAGCATAAACATAAGAAAAACATAAACAACCATACACATTCAATCATCAACACACAAGAGAGTTCACGTGGAAACCCATCCGGGAAAAACCACAAGGTGCTCTTCATCTGACATGAGAAATATATGGTGCCTTCAGCCTACATTTGACTGCAGACTGTCTTAGATCTAGCTTTCTGCTTAGAATATTTCTTGATCTCATGCTACTTGTCTTATTTCTCCTAACATAAGGCTACCATCTACTGATTCGCACACAACCTGGATCAAATTCTCTAGCATCTGCACCTCTCTAGCAGAGCTTCTCTTCTATTGCAATACCTCCTACTGCATCCTATATACTTTCGCCTAATATATCACTCAGATCTCATAACTTCACTTGGCTCTCTCAGAGATATTCCCTCTACTAACCACTCAAAGGAAACTGAAAGGAAAACAACAACAACCAACAATAACCAATAGCAAAAAGGCAACCTGAAAGCAACATCCAAGCCTCTAGCTATTGAATCCCTCCTATTTACACTATTTTACATGACCATGCAGGGTCTACTGCATACAGAAAGTCCATTAAATGTCACCATCAGCCACCCCTCAGTTGACACCTGTGGTGATCATGAATTGACACAAGGCACTAACAACCTTACTTATAACATACGTTCACTCGTGTGGCATCCGCTGACTTAAGCTGACTTCAGCACCCACGATCATCCTGTCGCTTTCGGTTATTATTCTGCACTTGTGCTACTATTTTAACCTATGAAATATTCCTTCCACACAGTTGCCCTTTTTCGTGCAGATGACATTTTTTGCGCATATTCCTTCTTCTGCACATATTTCCTCTTCTGCATAGTTTTCTTTGTCTGCGCAGATTTCCTTATATGTGCAGATTTCTTCTATTCGTACCGCATGCTTCCTTTTCCTTGTTTGTGCTTGCACGGTGGATTGATTCTTGTGCATTTCTTCATTTTCACTTATTTATTGCGTGCTTTTCCAACCACCAATAGGCCCCCAACACTCACATGTGGCTCGTCCAGAGCCACGAAACAATGGACATAGGAGGTGGAGCGAAATGCGTGGTCGTTTCTTTGCTGCAAATTTTTTTTTTTTGCTTGTGCACCTTTCTCCTACTTCCTCTCTTGCATTTTTTGTTACTTATGTGTGTGGTTTTTTTTGCGATGTTTCTTGCAGCGCGGGCTCATCCCATACTCAAAAAAAAATTGTTTATATTTTAGATTAGAAAACTTGAGTTATACAATTTCTTCCTCATCATCATCTAAAGAGTCTACTTCCTTGGGTTTTTCTTGTGTTTGCTCCAGCTCTTCTTTAGGTTGTTCTTCTTGGGCCTCTTCATCTTCCATGTCCTCTTCTTTCTCATCCTCCGGTGTATCTTCCAGCGCATATTGTTCTGCGCTTCCAACCTTCTGTTAGAATTGGCCAACAATGGGAGTAAGCGTTTCTATCTCCCAGCAGGCTTCTTCTGCCTGCTGCTCCAATTTCTGCACTCGGTCGGAGCTAGGGTGTTCCAATGATGAATTTGCCATTGTCTGCATGAACTCATGGATTCTCTACTAGACAGGCAGAATTAGTCCTGTCACCCTTTAGATTCGGCTTGTTTCTCAGCCGTCTCTTTGTTGCGCATGTTTTCCTGCTTGCGCGGGGTTCTTTCCTTATCCTGGAGCTGCTTGAGCTCAACACCTTTGGCAATTTTCTCATTTTCTGGCATCTTCTTAATCTCTTCCTTTATCGTTGATACCTATAGGTCTTCTTACCATGCCTGCTCGACAAGCTGCTCCACAGTCTCATCCTCGATGAGTTGCTCCCATGCAATGACAATTGCTTCCACCACCTCTATGCAGATCTTCTCGGCTTCCTTTGTTGCACAACTTCAGGGGGCATGCTCGTTTTCCTTTCTCCTTGCTCATTAAAAATCACGGTCATTTTTTTATCCATTAGTATCAGTTCTGATTTTTATTAATGTAGCTATCTTCAGCAAGTATGCAACTCTGTTGGCATTTGAAAAAAACCATTAATTATCTTCTCATTCATATTGCATATGGGTTTTCTTGTGCCAAAAAGTTCCAGAAGTTGTCATAAGAAGAAGTGTAGCCAAGAGTATCAGATACAGGAAATTATGGTGTGCATATTCAACATAGAATGGATAGCATTGGTTCCAAAATCTCTACTCTATATTCAGGATGCTACTACAGTCTTAGAAGGAAGTCTATGGCAGTGTTTGAAAAATGTTTGGCATTATTTGAAGTGTTACAAAGCACTCCACGATAAGGGAATAACCAAAGAGGTCACACAGTCATTTTCAGGCAGCCTACAGTCATTTTTGTAAGTCAAGTATGTGTTTCCAGCTAGCACATACAAAAAATAAAAAAATAAAAAGATTGGATGTTGGCAGTGGTAGTGCAGATACAAGAAAACAAAGTTCCCAAAGTTCACTTGATTTCATAAATGGAAGGTAAGTTAATGAAAAATGGAATTTAAGAAAAGTTTGCAAATGGATTAACAATGCTCTCACACCAAGTACAACAAATTATGAATACAGAAGTGGGAAGTAGTAGAAATCTTGTGTCATGGCAAAGTGCAACAAAGAAGTGAAGTTTTGAGACATCTTGTAGCAGGGGAAGAACCTACTATCTCTTCCTTTACTTGAGGATAGGTAAAATACTCAGTTTGGGGGAGATGGTTTTTTACAACTAAGATGAAAACTCTTCTTTTGCATGAGGACATGCAACATATTTAGTTTGGGGGAGTGGTTTTTGACATTCTTTGTGCATACTGATTTTTATTCATTCACAGCTGGCAAAAATGCAGAATTTTATTTAATGATATCTTGCAAAAAGTGAGCTGGGTTTTCCTAAAATTTGGGCAGGGAATGCATAAAATCACGAAGAACAACCGTTGCAAGTTTTGGCTCAATCCAGTGCACGATTTTCAAGAAAATGGCCATCATCACCTACAGCCAATTCACATTTTTCTCAAAATATGAGATGTGGGTTTCTCTAATTTTTTGTGTGGAGATGTACCATAATGGTAGTTAATTGCTTGCAAAATTTCAGCCCAACCTAGTTTGTAGTTTGTGAAATATTGGTTCAGGAAGTTGAGCTGCAACACATTTTTATTCATGTTCATCTACAAAAGTGTAGAAATTGAAATGGGAATATCTTTCAATTGGTAAGTTGTATTCTCATGATTTTCGGACAGGAAGTGTATAATACCAAGATGGACAATCTTGAAAATTTTCATCTCAATCCAATCTATGGTTTTTGAGAAAACTGTCATAATCACCGATAGCCAATTTGCATTTTTCTCAAAATCCATGATGTGGGTTTGTCTAATTTTTGGTGTGGAGATGAATTAAAATGGTAGTTACTTTCTTACAAAATTTTAGCCCAACCCAGTTCATCATTTGGGAGAAATGACTTCAAAATTTTTCCTTTCAAAAGGCTGCAACACCGTAAAATATTGCCATTTTCCCGTTCCGTTCAACTACGACTCCATTTTTCGTTTCGTTCAGCTGTTTAGATATGAATACATTTCTTGTTCCATTCAGTTGCAACTCCATTTCCCATTCTATTTAGCTACGACTCTGTTTCTCATTCTGTTCAGCTGCGACTTCGTTTTCCCGTTTCATTCAGCTGCAACTCTATTTTTCTATTTCGTTCAACTGAGAATCCGCCAAATTCACAGCTAAATTTAGCGCTATTTGGGCTGCAACTCCGCCAAAATCTTCGCTAAAACCTTCGCCAGATTCTCTGCTAAAATAAGCTGTGACTCCATCAAATTTCTACTAAAGAGATGCGAATCTACCAAATTTTCTGCTAAATCCTCCGCTAAGTGACTCTACCAATTTCTGTTAAACTCTCCATTTCTTCTGGCTGCAGCTGTGCAAATGGTAAAATGAAGGAACAAGTGAATGAGTTTTTCTAGTTGGATGCTACACAGGTATTGGGTTGCATGAGGACATGCAACAAGTTCAATTTGGGGGAGATGTTGAGCCCTGAAATTGTCCATTTTTCCATCACTTATCGACATATCTTTCATCCTCTTTCTTACCATTATTGCCCATTTATCATTCCATTTTCCATCCATTTGTTGTAACTGTGCGTAAAACAACATGCTACTTTCATTGATGTTTTAAGTGGTTAATAATGATTATTTTCCTTTATATTTTATGAATTAAAGACTATTATGCATAATTTTACTAATGATGGTTTTTGGAGTGATTTGTCACATACAGGACGCTCATGGCCAGCTGTTACAGTCTTAACCAAAAATGAATGCCACATAAGAACACCTTAATTTACGTCTTGATTTTGGGGCAAATGGAAATGAATCTCAAAAATTCGAGACATGGGTTTTGTGCGTAACATTCTCATTTATCTCACTCTCAAGGAAATATCCAAACAAAGCCACAGTTTGCGATATGTCGGTGGTTCTTCGAAAGGGTATTTTCTATATTTGCTGTTGTGGCCGGTTCCAAAGTTGCCAACAGTTACGGCCATGTTTCAGCTGTTACAGATCACAAGTTGAGGATTCAGTTCCTTATTTCCATGAAATAATTTTATGTATAAATATGTAATCAATCTCATTGAGAAGAGAGATTCATGAATAGGAGAGAAAACAATGTTATGATGTAGGATTTGATTCAGATCCATTGTAATACTTTCATTCTAATAATACATGCTAGCAGTTTCTTAGTTATGGAGTTGTAGACTTTCACCATGGAGATCCAGCTCTACTCAGTGGAGGAAGGGCCCTCTTCCCTCAGTAGATGCTGGTAGTGTTGATCGTAGGTGTTTTATTCTATAGATTTGTTTAGTAGTTAATTTATGTTTTCATTCATTAGATTGATCATAATTGTTTTTATTAATTAGTTCATGCATTCATTAGATTTATCATAGTTGTTTTTCTGTTAATTCATTTAATAGATCGTTGGCCAACATAGCAATTATTTTAGATATACGCAATTAGATCTTGTTTCATGATAATTTATTTTGTTGAAATGTGATTAGATTTACAGTGTGATTTTATGAATAGGATTAGGTTTGATTTCTTTTCAAGCAGGTGTGATCTAGTCTACAAACAGTTACGATTGCATACCAATAGATAACAGTGTCAAGTAGAAATTGTGCTTGCATAGATCTTGCACGAGAGCTTTGAAATAAAAGACCTCCTCGGGTTGATAATTTATGTTTAGCACTCTGTATGTTAAGTTTTAATTAACTGGCATATAGTGGGCCCAACAAAAAGCAGTAATGGTGATGATGATTTAGTGATGATCTAGCTTCGATGATGATCTAGATCAAGTGATGATCCAATAGTGATGATCCTGATCAAGTGATGATCTAGACTTGATGATGATCCAGTAGTGACGACCCGATCAAGTGATGGTCCATACTTGATGATGATCCAGTAATGACAATCCTGATCAAGTGATGATCTAGTAGTGACAATCCAAATCAAGTGATGATCTAGACTTGATGATGATCCAGCAGTGATGATACAAATCAAGTTATGATCTAGACTTGATCATGATCCAGCAGTGACGATCCAGATCAAGTGATGATCTAGACTTGATGATGATCCAACAGTGATGATCTAGATCGAGTGATGATCTAGATCCTGTGATGATGATCCGGATTGAGTGATGATCCATATCCAGATGAAGATGACCTGAAGATGAAGATGACTTAGATGACTTGAAGATGAAGATGACTTGAAGGCGAAGATGACTTGATGATGATCCAGATGATACAGAGAAGAAGACTTGTGCTGATAAATTGTGTCGAGAGAATACCTTCCTAGTTAAGAGGGGGTGTTGATGTATTTGTAACTTTGGAATGTATTCATCCGTATATCTTGTGTATTGTAATCCGATGTTTATTCCGAGATGTGTCAATATTGTAATTAAGTCATGTCATGCCTCGATTTTTTGATCGGGAATTTTATATAATGAGAAAGTCATGTCAAGACATTGTGGGTAACCCTCCTATTTTTCAAGGGTTAAATTATCCGCAGTTGTGGGGCCCTAGGGTTATTAAACTATCCTAGTGAAGTTGACCCTAGGTGAGTCATTGTAAGTCATGGTAATAGTCCCCACCATCTAAGTTAAGGTTAACCCTCCTTGTTGAGCAGAGGGCAAAGTCCCCACAAGTTGTGGGGCACTAGGGTTATTAGACACTCCTAGAGATGTCGGCTCTAGTAAGTAATTGTTAAGTGAGGCCAACATGTTGGAGTGAACTTCAAGTGAATGAAAGAATATAAATAGAGAGTGAGCCTCTCTATTTTATACACACACACTCATTAATTGGGGTGCATGAGTGACAGAGGAGAATTTCTCTCAAGTGAGAGAGAGAGACAGAAGCTATGGAGATCATGTTTATGTTTTCGGGTTTTACTACTGTCATTGGTGCTCATTCTATCTTTGAGAAAGTTGTGGGGTTTTCTCCTTTATGGTTTCCCCAAGGAAAATTCTTTGTGTCTCATGTCTCTTGTGTTGTGCTTATGTTTTATTGTTGTGCATGTTATTCTCTCAGTTAAATATCCTAAGAACATAATGCTAGCTTAGAATGATAAAAATCTAACATTAAACATATTTTTGAACCGTACCTTGAAGACCTCCTTGCTCTTTCACAACGATGGGAGGACCACCCTGGTCATCTTAGAGACATTTTCCTGAGATGTCGTCATTATAATATACAGCTCAATCCTCATAAATGTGTTTTTTGTGTTGAGACAGGACACCTGTTAGGTTTTGTGGTTTCTAAGGATGGAATTTGGATAGATCCATTGAAAATTGCCTCTATTTTAGCTCTACTAGCTCCAACCAACCTTCTAGAACTCCAAAGTTTGAAAGGGAAGGAAAACTTTCTCCACCATTTCGTGTGCAATTTTGCAAGGAAAACACACGGTTATATGCGTCTCCTTAAGAAGGACACTCCATTCTATTGGGATGACCAAGCCCAACGAGCCTTTGATAATCTCAAACATTCTCTGACTCATTCACTCATGATACACCCCCCAGATTATTCAAAGGATTTTCTCTTATATATTGCCGCCTCCACTACTACCATTGCTATGGTTTTGGTGCACGAAAATCCCAACGGTCAGGAGCACGTGATCTACTATGCTAGTAAGAATCTTATGGATTTCGAAACCTGATATTCACACGTGGAGAAATTAGCATTGGCCACGGTCATTGTTGTTCAAAAATTTTGTCACTACATTTTGCTCCACACAACCACTGTATTGGCAGACCAGAACCCTATGTATTACATCCTGACTCGTTAGATGCTCAGGGGAAAGTTCTCCCGATGGATAGTCATACTACAAGAAGTTGATCTGGAATTTTCCAAAGCCACATCAAAGAAATCCTTGGTCTTTGTCAAGCTCATGCGTGATTTTTCGTGTGCTTCGATGGAATCTGAGCCCAGTGATTCATTTCTGGATGAATTCCTGTTCCTGATAAGCACTACTGACCCATGGTATGGAGATTTGCTCATTTATCTCCAAACACAGAGATTTCAGCCAAATCTATCCCATGACGATCGTCGATGTATCCGTCATCATGCAAAATACTACCTCATCTTGAATGACACTTTGTATAGACGTGGTATCGATTTCGTTCTCCGGCAATGCCTTACTCATGAGGAAGATGAACACGTGTTGAATGATTGCCACTCTGGAGCATGTGGAGGTCATTTATTTGGGATGGCTATAGCCTAGAAAATCCTTTGCGCTAGCTATTTCTGGCCTTCGGTCTTTAAATATTGTCACGAGGCTGTCAAGAAATGTCGACCTTGTCAACATTTTTATCAGAAAAAGTGCACTCATCTTGCTCCGCTCCACCCTGTCATTGCCGTTGGCCCATTTTCCAAATGGGGGATTGATTATATGCATTGTAAGCCTACCTCAAGTGGGGGGAATGGTTACATCATCGTGGTCATTGACTATTTTACAAAGTGGGCTGAGGCCATGCCTACATATGTAGAAGATGATAAGACTTTTTCTCTCTTCCTATTCAATCATCTGATTTCTAGATTCGAAGTCCTGTAGTCCGTAGTTACTGATCACGGATCACATTTCTGGAATCAAATGATGGAAGAACTAAGTGCCAAGCTAGGTTTTCGTCATGAAAACTCTACACCCTATTATCCGCAAGCTAATGGTCAGGTAGAGACCATTAACAAAGTTTTGAAAGTGATGCTTCATCGGATGGTTGGAGACCATAAATCCAACTAGCACATATCTTTTTTATGCTCTTTGGGCTTATAGTACTTCGATGAAAACAACTACTAGCTTCACACATTTTCAACTTGTCTATGGAATTGAAGTTTTCTTACCAATTCAATGTCATATTCCATCCTTGAAACTTGCCATCGAACATCTCCCAGACACTTCCCCAGAGGAAGAGAGATTTTTATACTTGAACAACCTTGACGAAACTAGGAGAGATGCTGCCTTGGCTAATGAGGCACACAAGAAACGCGTGAAGGTGCAGTATGACAAGTTTGTCCAACCTCGTGCCTTTAACGAGGGTGACCTAGTTTTGACTTACGATCAGAGATATGACAAACTAGGGAAGGGAAAGTTGGAATCCATTTAGTACGGTCATTTCGTTATTTCTAAAGTTTTAGAGAAAGGGACCTATGAGCTTGTAGACTACGATGGAATCCCCTTTAGGACAACCTCACAATGGGTTGTACCTGAAGAGGTACTATGCCTATATCTCTCTTGGATAATATCTTGTATATATGTATATTACTTGAATTTCAGTGTGCTTAAGTATTTTCAATATTGTTTTGAGTTTAGTGTCCGTATTTGTTTATACCATGTTTTGGTCATGCAGAGCAGATGGATTTCTATGGATTTACTGATGATGCTTACTGCCACACCTTGAATCTTGCCTCAGCTGGTTGGGTTCTCTATTCCCCAGCTTATGATTTGGTCAGTTCAGGAGCAGTTTGTATTGGTTCCGCTACCAACAATATCGTTGAGTATCGAGCAGTCATAGGTCTTCTAACTAAAGCTTCCTCCCAAGATGTTCGCAACTTGGTAGTCTTTATGGACTCACAACTGGTGGTTTTTCATCTAAACCATGTTTATACCATTAGGAATCCTAGGGTTCGCTGGTTAGAAAGGTCATTTGAAACTATCACCTATAGCCATATCCCTAGGGAAAATAATGTATTTGCTGACTCATTGGATAATTACATCCTAGATTGGCATGTTTCCCATTCATGACATGAAAATCAAACTTGGTTCATTGTAAATAAACTATAAAAGACACATAAAACTCATGTAAAATACATTCACCATTTGAGACATATANATCAGCTTTCAGTGGATACATCATGAACTCATCGCCTAATGATGCTCGTGATAACACATCACTACCTGAGCTACTCTACGTAGAAGTATGCTAAAACATCCCAGCACTCCAATTGTAGGCCTCTGATACCTCAGTGGGAGGTCATCGATAGAAGCATCATGGATTTTTAGAGTCAACCTCTCCAAGTTCTCCTCTAACTCCCCTGTCACATCGTCCCCCTGTGGTACAAAACGGGATCCAGCCTGCCTGTCCAGGGGGGAGGCTTCCCCAGGTCATGTTTATCCGACGTCTGTATGAAAACTTTCAAGTCTCGTTACTAAACATAAAAAATATAAAACATCGAGAACATAAAAACACTATTTCCATTTTAGGGTATTTTGTTTCTTATCAATGTCACCCCACTGTCCACTAAGTGGGAGTGGTAGGTTAGGGTCACCGCTGAATTCAGTGCCTGTGTATGCATAATCCTCCACCATGAGGAGTTGATCTCTCAACCATCAAAAGAATGGGTCACCGAACTTTCCCTTCCCCCCTACCCACTCCAGTACAGGCCATAATCCAGACCCACCTCTACATGCGAGGGTCTCGTGCCCTGAACTCTGTAAATACCACCTGGGGTCTCATCTATGGAACCCGCTTGAAGAAGAAGCAAGCTAGAATGAAACCGAAACCAAATTGCTTCATCTCCCCCTACCGACACTTGGTCAACTGATCCTTGAAGATCGAAAGTAGAGCTTCCACCCAGTTAAATATTGTAGGTTCCATGGACTCTATGGCATAGAGAATATGTGCTCTAGACACCTGGTGTACTCCTTGGCTTCCCGCCACTCTCTGCATGGTAAATAACATGGTCCATAGAGCGCCATCCACCATTGCTTTTATGGGAATTTTCTTCCCTGATGTCCTGGTCCCAGGAATGCAGTGACAGTCTATCAACTCCTGAGTAGTAATGTGCCCCCCGCAGGAACCAGTCAGTGAGATGGGAGCACCTCGTCTTGAATGGCCAGTCAAGAAGTAGATGTCCTCTACCTCAACTGTCAATATGTGAGCACCAACCTCGAAATATTGTTGCTTCAGATTCCACATCCGGAGTATATACTCTAGTAGTCGCTCATGCGATACCATACTGGGTGTGCAGAAGAACTTTAAGAGTATATAGTCTCTCAATGCGGCTATGCAACCCACATTTCGTTCGGCAAAGGCATCATCGTTATCATGTTGCCTGTCTTTCCATATGACCATTTTTTATCAACAAGAACCTATCAAAAACCATCACAAGACTTGATAGAAGCATTCTTAATCATCCAAATCAATAAAAATGAGCTATTTTTTCTTGTGCAGCCACTTTTATTTCTCCACGGTCAGCAGCGACTGTGTCCCATTGAGGACAGGCGATGGAACTACCTGTGTGCTAAGTTTTCAACGCGGTTCTAGTGGGGTAGTGCTTATCCTGCAAGGGATAAGAGCGGTGCCCACTTCCATGATTTTAGGGCTTTCCATATAAGCCCAAAACACCATTAAAAATCAAAATTGAAGGCATAAAATGAAAGAGTATGGTTTAGGCTATTACCTGAAACTGACGGTGCACGAATTTGACGATGGATGCTCTCGATATTAGTGACTGAAAATCTGGCCAAGAAAATGCTTCAAAGGTTCTCCACTATGGGTAAATAGTAAAATGTTTTGATTTTTTACTATTTACATGGATTTTATATACATTTTATGGTTCGACATGCTATAGTTTTGTTTTAAAATCGTTATTACTCAAAATATATTAGCCATAATCCTTTAATGTCAGTTATTGGGGCATTTAACACTTTTTTTTGAGTCATTGCAGGATAGAAGAGCAGTAGCAGTAAAGTTTTGGGAGTTTGTTTTTGACTTTTTCGTACTGCCATAAAATGGAAAAAGTCTTTTTGTGTGTTTATTGCGACACTTTGGTCACGCTCTTGAAACTTAGCATCAAGGTCCAATTTCGTTTCTTATTCTTTTCAGGCTTGTAAAATATCTCGTCGTGAAAAGAGACCTGGTGCAGTATTTTTTAAACTCTTTTCGGGCTCCTTAAATACGAAAATATTGTCAAGCGATCTTGTCTTCTTTGCGCTCATTAAAGCATTTGAATAGTCATTCATCTGACGGTAGGTTATCACTTTTTTGGTTCAGGTGAACTATTTTACGAAAAAGGACCCTATGGAGTCTTCTTCTGTGGTCATTCAGACTCTCTATACATGAACGATACCGAGTTTTATTTCATTGGACTTGTTAAATTAAACATTGAGAGACCCTCTTTTGGGAACGAACCCCTCCTCTCTCAAGTTCATGAAACATATGAGTTTGGACTTGTCTCCAAATGAGCTATAATGAGTGTTTGTTACCCTTTTTGAACTCGTAAAACCAAAAATAGTCACTCATCAATCATGATGGGGGAAATGGGAATGGAATCATTTTGCAAATAAATGGCAGTAGTTTGTTGTTACCTTTGAACATGGCAATTGTCTGCATATCATTTCAGTCAATTGGGTATTCAGCTGATGTCCGTGATGATCCGCTTTCATGGGTCATGTCACTCCTTTGACTCTTTCAAAAGAATGCATTATCCACTGTCTCACTGTGTGTTTGTCTAGTCTAGTCATGCTTCCAAGGCTCTTGTTGTGCCGCCCGATGTTCAAAGGGAAGTTGAATAAGTTTTACCTCTATAGTCAAAATAGTCTCTGTGTCAGTACTTTTGAGTCAGTCTTATGGTTACTACATTCACATCATTCCAGAACTATGTTCTGAGTTTCATGTCATCGATGTGGGACTCATCATGGCCCTCCTTCGATGAGACTATTCCCGTTGACATCAGCTCATAATCCAGGAAATAGTCTTAGAAACAAAATTTAGTACCTTGAGATCTGTATGCCTCAATGATAGATTCTCTCACTCTTGACATAAGTTCACATCATTGACCTTTGATCGATAGAATCGACTGGGTGTTCAACATCAAGACATTTATTCACGCTCAGTAGATTGTACTAGGGTACCTTGGGAATCATTGACATCAATGGTGATCTCCCTCATACTTGTTAACGGTTCACATTATTGGCTGGTAATCAGGTGGTTTCTACGATGTTCGACTTTAGATCATTGTAATCATGTGGATAGAATTGTACTTTGTGGAAGACGAGACAAAGACCCTGGGTATTTGTTTAGTGCTCATTGCTTTCCTTAGGTTGCGATGGAGTTTTGTATTTGTAGCATGGATCCACATTTGTATGGTTGTGGCTATGCTCAAATTTGCATCTGTATGACATAGATCTACGTTGTATGTTCAATATCTATGTCCAAGTTTGAGTCCTCTATCACATGGATCTATGTTGTATTCTAGTAGCCATGCTTGTTTATTCCTCTTATGGATCTGCCTTGTATTGGTCTGCAGCCATGAGTTGGTTACATTTGTCTATGAGTCAAAAGTATTGATGTACTACAAATTCCTACTTGACGACATTCTCCGACTGAGCTGACATTCTCACCTCGAAGTGACAACTTGTTCTCTCAAAGCTCTCACTTATCGTATCCTTCTAAGCCTCATGCTTTGGGGGGAATTCTGTTATACCTAAATTCTGTCACCATTAGGTGATAAGACCCTTAACTTGCATGTTTTCCCTTAATCCCAACACTTAGAGTGTAAAATTTCTCTGTTTGTCAATTCTACTTGAAAAAACCTAGCACCGCACTTGCCCTGTGGCTAATGAGCGGTACCTTGATCAGCACCACATGTATCCTATTATAGAGAAGCGGTGCCACCGCCTATGGTCTTTGGCCTTAAAGCGGTTCTCATCTAAACTACTCTGTCATAAGGGAACAAAAGCGGTACCCTGGGTAAAACAGGAAAAAGAGAAGTTTCTTGAGGCTTCTAGAACTTGAGCCTCACATTCTCCCTTATCCCTGTCATTATGGGTTAGTTTGAGCTTGAGATCCCCCATTGTAGGATCTTGGAGCCACCTCACCCACAATTCTCTCAACTATTCCTATCCATTGAGCCTTATACAAGATCATATCCATAGTTGAGGGGGGGAACTATAGAGGTATTGTTATGATGTTGGATTGACTACCTAGTCCAAATCATTGGAGAGCATAGTGAGAAAATTTGGAGCTTATGGGGATGAAGTGTTTGTCTCACGAAGGATCTTGTCGAAACTAAGGAAATAGTTGTAAGCTTCTCCATACATTCTTAATGCAAAGCTAATTTCTGTCCCACATTACTGTTGTTTTGATTTCACATGTACATGTTGTTAGATTCCTTAGTCACTAACATGGATAAGTATATGATTTTCTGGTAGCTTTGATGTGCTTGTACCTTTTATATGTTTGGAGGTACACAGGTTCACAATCAAAGCAGTATTCTAGGTGTCTACAGCATTTAGGGAAGGTCTTCATCCTTTGTCGTTCACTCATTTGTTATGGATCTGAACCATTCAGACCAAAGGAACAACTTTTGTCTGTAGAAGGTGCAATATTCCTGATAATAGTCACTGGTTACCTATGATATCTCTTATGATCCTTGCATGTTCATTCCTCTTACAAACTCTCAATGATTTCAATTAATACCCTAAACAATGAAAATACCATACATTTTTACTCCTACAACTTCTCATTTTGTTTCCACGACTTGGGAAAATTCAAGATGGTTGCATATCTAATTGGGTTGAAAATGTATATGCTACAAAGAGAACTTCAATTTTTTGTTTCATCTTAGGGTTATGTATGATATCCTAGTTCAACAGGGTAAAGGAAATAATTACACTTAGTTTTACAGAGGAATAGCATATGGCATCCATCTCTACTAGTTGTGAAGCCATATTGCTTCACAAAATAATAGAAAATATCATCAATCAGATGTTGGAGCCCACTACGGTATACTCTGACCATCATAGTTATATCAAACTCTCTAAGAAACCAGTATTTGAAGAAAATACAGGTTCTAAAATAGATTCTTGGCAAACCCAAAGCTTGATCCAAACTTGGAATTGTCAACAACGGATCAAAGGAGTAAACAAATCTCTTGAGAAGCTAAAAAGAGAAAAAAAACAAATATACAAAGAATAGGTATGCTTGGCACCAAACTTGTTGAATCAGGCCAATAATCCCATCTCACAGATTTATTTTCCCCCAACCCAAATGTTTCCCAATGAAAGTGATCTCATGGAAGATAAGGGGGATCAATAGACCTAACAAGCACAAAATGTTGAAAAAAAATATCTGACATGAAAAACCAACTATCCTCATGCTTCAAGAAACTAAATCAAACAATGACAACTTGGAGAACTTGATGTCTTGTCTCTGGAAAGGTAGTATATATGTCTCTATGGATATAGAAGGGGCCTCTTAAGGATTAACCATCTCTTGGAACACTATCGATATCACCCCCAAAAATTTCATGGCTACCCGTAAATCCATATCCGCTCATTTCCACCCCACTGGAACAAATATGCATGGTCGGATCACCAATGTCTATGGCCCCTGTCTCTCTCATCAAAATCTCAAGTTCTTGTATTTTTGCCAGTAGCATAATCAGAATCATCTTCACCCTCTTGACATCATAGGAGGGTACTTCAATTTTATTACCTCGCTGAAGGAAAAATGTGGAGGTTTTCATTTCCTCTCCCAAGAAGACATCCTCTTCAAAGAGTTCAATGACAACAATGACCTTGTGGATATGTAAACCAATAAAGGCATCCACACCTAGAAAAAATGTAGAGGTGAAGCCTCTCTTATCACTTCCTCATATCTGACCACTTGATCCTCATAAATGAGGAACTCATAGCCTCCATCCTCCCTTCAACTGACTCAGATCACTAACCCATATGTCTCAACTTGCAGCAAAAGGATGTAGCTCACAGAAATCCCTTCATATTTGAGAAATTATGGCTCTCACACCCAGAATTATCAGACATGATTAAGGATTGGTAGTCCAAAAATCAATTCATTAGAGCCTCTTACACATTTATAATGTAGAAGAAGCTTAAACTACTAAAACTCCACCTAAAAAACTGGAACAAGAACACCTTTGGCAACATCTTCACTTGCAAAGTGAAACTTGAATGGGAAATGGAACAACTTCAACTAGAGATCATCACTAATGGAAAAACAAAGAAAAATGAAAAACATGAGCAGGATCTCCCCTCTCAGATAGAATACCATTCCAAACAAGAAAATATGTTGTTAGCACTAGGATTTGAGCCCCAAGGTTGAGGGGAAGGCCCACTCCCGGTGTAACAACATAACCACTTTATACTATGCCTCTGGCCTTGCATAGTCAAAGAGGGATCTCTCGCTTGTCTTTGGATTTTACTCCACATAAGATATTCGCTCAAGGATGGTCAGGAAGCCAGACTCCTGGAATGGGACAAAATAGAGTGACGTGAGATGCAGGTGGGATTATCAGGGCAAGGGACCATTGGCAATGGAGTCGAAAACCTAAGTAGGGAATATTTTCATGAGGAAAAGAATGGCGTGGGGTTGCAGACAGAGGAAAGATAGTTATTGATCTCGCAATCAGGAGATATTTAGTGGGAGTTTAGAAGATAAGAGAGAACAATCCATCATGTGGAGCACCAGTAAGATGAATTCCACATAAATTTAGAAAAAAACTTGATAAATGTCTGAAACAACAGGGGGAGCATAGCATGTATGAATTCCAAACTGATATACAATAAGTTACAAATATGAAAGAAATCAACAAACTGGAATGGAAATAGGATATACATTTCACGTAAAGAAAATACATATTGAAAGAAACAACGACACATGAATCTCTGTCTTAAGAAACAACTCTTCCTCTGCAACTTTATTCATAACACAGGCACTAGATCTTATTTTACAACTGAGAGCCTCAACCCTTGAAGGTTTCTCAATCCTTCAACTAACTCTTTTCCCCCTATCGGAGTGCATTTATAATACTTTTGTGCCAAGATTATTCTCCGAAACAAACCTAAAAACTATTTGCAGTCACAATCATGCATTAATAGTATACAGAGTGGAACTACTTCCATGTTTTACAAATATAAACAAACATTATGGAACTATAGAGCATGGTAGCGCAGAATGACAACGCAGATTTTTCATTATCCTGGTATATGAAGGCGATCCCTGTGTTGCCTGACGTCAATTGGTTTCCAACTCGGACCGTTTCAGACAAGCCTTTCTCCCTCCTCCGACCAGCCTACTTCTTTTAGACCATGTCACTCAAAGGATGACAAGAAGGCCTATGCCCAGGTGCCTGACATTTTCCCAGCCCTTCATTCATCTGGTAACATGGTTATAGGAGGAAACTAGGAAAAGGGTGGCCATGAACTTGATGATGATAAACATCCTAAGAGGTTTGTCATGTTTGTATTGATCTCTCCCCCTTTTGAGGAGGGTTTTATCGCAGGCCACATAGTTGGGTGTGCATTTGACCCCCTCCTCATCTGAGGTAAGGTCATTAAGTGGAGATAATAGGGGCAATGATGAAGGCTTTGGACCCCCACTATCCCAGTCTGAGAATTTGCTCCAATAGCTCTGCCATCATTGTGTGTTAGGACTTTGTAGGTCGTGACGGCTATTGGAGGTGTCGGAGATACATCTCTGGGATGTAAAAACCCATGCACAGTGCATCTGAGGGTAGGGAGGTGTGGAAACAGTTGAACTTCCCTAGGTGTTTAACATCTATGCGTTGGTGGTTGGCAACTTCTCGGTGTAGATAACCAGGAAGACAAAGAAACACAATCTTATGTTCACCAACCATCAATACCCATTGCTGAAATAACTTTTCAAACCACATAGCCATGGATGTCTGTGAAGTGACTCAACACTCCTCGGAGTTTAACCTTTAGCTCTTGCCATTTGTACAATTTCATACTTCGACAACCTCAGAATACGAAGCTATATAGGGAAAGCTGAAACTACCTAGAGATGGATATAGTCTTGAACATTGGTTGATGTGACAGTAGCCCATGTGATGCCAAGGTGGAGATCTTCTCTTCTTATGTTCAATTATATTATTTGATAATGGATAGGATTCTAAGCACTTCCTGCGTGGCTTCCAAGATGGTTTCAAGGACTGTGGATTTGACCTTTCTTGCCTTTTCACTCAATGTGATGGTGGCACTGAGCGGACTCGGTTGGCAGCTTCTCTTAACTTTTTGTAGACATCTGATTCACCATTTCAAAACCTACACCTCCTGCCTTTTCCCACATGAACCGCATGCCAGTCCAGTGGAGTCGAAGAAGTTAGCGTCATTGGATGGGACCTTTGCCTTTGGCTTATCAAAGACGGCATTTGGAGGCATCAGCCCACCTATTGGGAGGCGTATTACACGTATGAACGTCCCTTCCCCTGTCATCTTTGCACTGGATGCTACACCTGCAGCCTGGAGGTCTCCTCAGCCCTCCAATTTGGGAGGAACTTTTCACATCCATCATCCACGTCTCTTTACTTATGCCACCAATTTCTCTTTTCTAGATACAATGGGTGGCTTTAAATCGTGACGCGTTCTTATCCATCGATGGGGATTGACCCCTTCGTGCAACCGTCGATCCGAGTGGGTCCTACTATTTTCGCAATGCGAAATCCTGGTCTTCAACCATGCTAGTTTGCATTGCAAAATAAACCACAACCGTAGATCCATGCCCTTCTTTGTCATGACCATTGATATTCGTGGTCGCTACCACTTTTCATGATTGAATTACGACTTTATCCACACAAGTATAGTTTGCGAAATCGGCTGGGACCGTGGATCTACTTCTGATCTCATCTCCACCATCGAATGTTTTCGACCTTCAACCATTTCACGATTTGGAAAAGCTCCTTCCCTCAAGCATGTTTGCTCAGCGAAACCATTTTGGGGCCATTGATCGAGCTTTTCTTTAATCTCAGCCTTTCATTTGTTTTCCTGCTCTAACAGACTCTGCAAAAACCAAACTTTGATCGTTCTCCCGCATCTTGGGCCAAACTATGATCCATCGTTGCTCTTCTTCCTTGTGATCCTAGATCGTTGGGTTATGATGCCTGTCTCTACTTTCCCTACTGTCGTGATAACCTAAAGAGTGCTCACATAATGTTTCAAAGGAATGGAAACCTCCTCAAACTTCTGTTAAGCCCATAAATTGATTGTTGAAAATGGAGTGTTAATATATGTTATGGAAACAAAAGTCAAGAATAAACTGGCTAAAGGAAGGTGAGCGCGACACTTCTTTCTTCCATCAATCTACCATCCAACATCACATGCATAATAGAATCAACCATCACAAAAAATATGATGGCACTAAGCTGGAAACTCACAAAGATATTGAATTAGAATTGATCACATTCTATGAGGACATTCTTACTGAAAGCGATCAAAACTGAGGCGCTGACATTCAACAAGTCACTTCACACATCCCTTCTTTGGTGACTGAAGATCAAAATTCCTCTCTCATGCGACCCATATCGCTACAAGAAGTGGAAACAATTGTTAAACAAATGAAGGAGGAAAAAGATCCAGGTCTCGATGGATTCATCATCAACTTCTTCCACTTTTGTTGGGACCTACTCAAACACGAGATCTGGGAATTGGCCAAAGAATTTCATAGTAATCAAAGGGTTCTTCCATCCCTCAATGCCACCTTCCTCACCCTCATCTTGAAAGAATACAAGGTGACCTCTCCTGGTAAGTATAGACCCATAATGCTCTATAATGTTCTTTATAAAATTATCGCTAAGGTCATAACCAACAGTCTTAAGCCCCTGCTCCCCTCCTTATCTCCCCTGAACAAACCGGCTATGTAGAAGGCCACTGGATCCTTGATGGAATTATCCTATCTCATGAAGTCATCCACTCTCTCAAATTCTTCAAAAATATTGGAATTCTCCTCAAGCTAGATATATCCAAAGCCTTCGATAAACTAAACTAGAGATTCATGGAGCAAATCCTTCTTGCCTATGTCTTTGGTCACTCCTAGTGTTATAGATGATTTTACCACACTTGGTTGATCACATATTTATGGCCTTCCCTATCCCTCTGTAGACTCTTTGGACCCCATGGACATATATTATACTTTGATGTTCCCTATCCCTCTGTACCATTATCAACTGAGTTATGGACCAGGGAAAGGAATTGCAAGGGTCTGGTCATATTTTAGATGACAGGGAAGACTATCTGGTTGATAGGGACCATGGGGTGTGTGACCCTTTTCTGTCCCTAGGAAGTGTATCATTCAATAAAGAGAGTTTGTGGCAGTATAATTCAAAGGGCAATGATGTCTTAAATTTATGTAAATCCTTTTTATATTATTTTGCTGTTGAACAAACTCTGTATTTTCCCGAGTTCACAGAGTGGTGGGCGGTTAATTATTCCCCTTCTCAAAGAGTCATTGTGAGTCAGTCTATGTCTCGAATACTCTGTAAAATTAATGCCAAAGTCATCCGTGAAAACCTCAACTTGCCTGACAGTTACCCTGACAATCATGAACCTGTAAATGAGTTGATTCTTGCTGAATTGTACAAAAGTTGTGGAACAGAAGTCCGTTGCAAGTTCCTATGCATCATTTTGAAAGAGGGTCAGTCATTAGATGGTCTCTTCCTGCCTTACCATTTTCATATTTTCAAAAATGAAGTTCAATTAGTGGTATCCCTAGTCTGTCAAATCTTGGGTCTTGACGATGATTGTCACGTAAATGAAGTCATCCTTGGTTTTTTGTTAAAAATAATTTCATTAGGTTCTGAGTCTCAATCAGTTCCTGTATTCAGTCTAGATGAGTACTTGGCAGAAGTAATCCATCTTCAATTAAGTGAATTCCCAAAGGTCAAGTTCTTTAAATTTCAAACTTACTTGTTGAACATGTTGTTGTGTTCAAACGTCACTGAATTACAGTTTTTGAGTACCATCTTCTCTTTTGATTTGCCCAAGAAAATCAGCATGTTTGAATTTCTCAATTCAATCATGTTAGAAATATATAAAATGTTGTTCGATGAAATGTTACCCCGTGTGTTAGAAGATATGAAATGTCTGATGCAGTCCTCTCCTGAGGACCGAGTTGGAGACTGGTTCCTATATAAAGATTCCATTGTTTTAAGGATATATGGATTCACTGGGGAACCTTATAGGTTATCCGCTTTCCTTACTTCAATAATTTTTGCATTAGAATTCATGAGGCAAAGGTTGCACTCAGAGGAAGAGAATTTTGGAGCCATTAAAAAATCTTCCAATATCAAATTTCCTCTCAAGGTTGGCTCTTTTATTTTCAAGAATAAAGGTGCCCTGGTCTTTATTGAAAAGCTATTGGGGAGCATGGAATTCCAAAAAGAGCCAAAGGAAAATTATGATCCTCGCCGTATAATTTCTCTGAGGAAGCAGGAAAACAAAACCAAACCATTTGACCACCAGTTTATTGAAGGTTTGAATGAAACAGCCAACCTGTTGCAGTTTATGGAGACTCCAAGGTCTGATGAAGATGCAAGTACTTTACCAGTTACAGTATCACCAGTGACAGAGGGTCCCAATGTTTTTATTAAGAGGAGTCTGTCTGAAATTGAAAGCATGGAAGTGGATGAAGATGGGTCACACAAAAAGGCAAAATTGTTACAAGTTGGTGGAGTTTGAAGTGAAGAGATTTCTGATGATTTCAAGAGAGTTGCTTTAGTCCCAACAAAATCTGTACAGGTAAATCAGTTTTCTTTTAAAAGTGTAGATGGTTCAGAATCAAGCCCAATTTTCAAGTCCAAAGAGGAACTCAAGGCCAGTTATATGGAGAAGCGAAAGCAGTCTCTGGAAGAGAAAAGAAATTTACTCCCACGGGTAAGGAGTTTGAACAATCCAAAAACGTCCTTGATTTCTACCAGGGATATAGAAAGAAATACCTTCAAATTGGCCATGGTAAATGACAAAAATATGACAGAGATGGAAGTAAGGTTGGAGAAGATTAGTGTACCCGACAAGATACAGCTACACAAGCAAACAAGTGACATTATTTATTCAGACCTATTGCAAGCTATGATGAGAATCAATAAGCTACAAATTTTGGTAGATAAGTTAGAGGTTCAAGTAAAACATGAAAAAGTTGAAAATAAGGCCAATTCCATTCAAATTAAAAAGCTACAAGTAGATATTATCAGTTAAGGAAGTGAAAAAGATAACACCCAAGCAATCAGAAGAATGCTGGAAGAAAAGGACAATGCTCTCCAAGTGTTGAAGAAAAAGTTGAAGATCCCAAGCACTGAGCATGATCAATCATCCGAATTATTGGCACTGCAAGAAGAGAAATACAAGATCCACCAAGAGATGATGGAACATAAAGGAATAGCTATTAAATTACGAGAGGAAAAAGACAAGTGGGAAGCTGAACGGAGTGAGCTGATATCTCAAATTGCCCTGCTGAAAAAGGACAAAAACGATGAAAAGGAGATCATGGAGGAATTGATGAGTCAGAATCCCACTAACGAAGACCCATCTATTGTAAATATTGAGAAACCATTAAATGTTTTTTTTGCAGATGATTTCTTAGTACCTATGTCCTAGTTCAGCCTAAAGGACAAAGAAATAAAGGAATTAAATATGGAAAATGAAAAGATCAAGTCCGAGTTAGCTAAAGTAAGTGAGAATAAAAATAAAATATTGCAAGACAGGAATCAGCTACAAAAGAAATTTAATGAGCTGAAGGAAAGAAACATCGGAAAGGGTCCTCTGCAGGGAGCGAAGCATATAATCTGGGATACCTTATCTATAGAAATTACTAAATTTAGACATCATCTGAACTTTATTAATGATCAAAACATATTGGTCAATTTAGCCAAGCAGAGACTGAAGTTAGTAAATGAAACCATGGAGAAGAAACCCATTGCCATAGCATAGAACACGTTAAATTTCTTAAATTCATTGACATATCAAAAGTTGCATGATATAGGAGTAAAGGACAGAATATCAATGGTACCGTGGGACAAAAAGTTTATCCACAAGCATCATTTAATGAAGATAGTCCAGGACAAAGCTGATGAAATGGCCTCATAGGTTAATGACTTCAAACAGGTTTTCAAAGAATTATTTGAGGACGTTCTACCTTCCTTTTGGGATGAGGAGGGATGAATGTTCTCTCAAGAGCACTATCATAACCTATTGGTACAAAGCCGAATGGAAATTTGACGATCTGGAAAAAGGGCTGACAGGGAAAGCCATTGTGGATAAGCTGACGGAGGATTTCGAGATATTACAAAAGTTCCTAATCATCAGGAGAGGTCTACCTAAAATTTCTTATGAAGCTTACATGGAATTAGAAGTGTCCATTCGGGAAATGATGGAATATGATACTCCCAGTGTGGAACAATGGAATGCTATAGAGAGATTCGGGAAAACGAAGTACATCCTTCACTCATGAAGACAGGTGTCGTGCACAAAGGAGCTGTTTGGGAAAAGACATGTTATCTAGTTGATTTTAACGTAATGATCTGTTAGGATTGAAGCTGTAGTTTATTCCTAGAAGTTAGGAATTTAGTTACAAGACTTTAATTAAGCCGGCCATTCAGTTATTGATCTTCTTGGAAGATGAATCATTTGATGTATATATTTGCATCTATTTTATTTGATGGGGGTTGGAACCCATCGAGTTGTTGAATGTTTATTTTTGAGAACATATATTTTTGAATAACAGAGCGGATGCATAAGAATTATCAGAGATTCCCGTGTCATTTACATTACAGTCTGTATTTATTTTCTTATGTGATTGTGTTTTCCAGTGTAACATCTCATTCTATTTTTCTTCATATCTGAAGATACAATGTTGAATGGTTAGAATTCATAATTTTTATGCTCTGATCATCTTTCATATATGTCATACATGCTTCTACCAAAGTTAATATAGAATTCATCTTTGATGCTCTATGTTAATGGACTGTTCCTTGTCTCTTCTTCTTCACCTGAACTAAATGAATGACTGTGATGGAATGGTTATCTTGCCTTTGATTAAAGTCTCATGCATGTGTCTTTGTGATATCTTTATGTATATGTGACCCCATTTCCCAATGGTTACGTGTTGTTTCAACCATCTATACAAATCTTGAGTGTTGGTTTTATATCTGGTCTTGTTAAATCTGTATCGAGAGATCCCTCTCTGAAAGAAAAACTAGTTTCTTTCTAAAGTGGTTATGTTGTTACCTTTGGGATTTACCTTTACAACTTGTGTATATTCTGACTGTTAACATCATGAATCCCCTTCCATAATGAGTAGAAAGAGATCAAGATTGAAAATGAGTTGAATGGCTTGAAGTAGGGCAGTTATCTCTACAACATTGTTTCTTTCAATGCCTAAGGAGTCATAAAAGAGTCAGAGAATCATGTTTATGGAGGATTTGAAGACTCCTCCATAGCTAGCTTTCTCAGGATTTCCTTTAGAATCTCTGTCAAAATTAAACTTGTAGAATAGGGGGTGGGTGTCTCCAAGAGTTTGGACTAGAAATGTGTTGAATATGGGGAAGAGATGAAGTTCCAGGTAGGAGGGAAGGAAGATTCCAGTTCTCCAATATAATCCTTTCATTGGGCATTTCCTGAAATTCCCGATCGTCTGAATTGTGCAACATACTAGCTTCCTTGATGTGTTTTTTACATAACACCCAAACAATTTCCATGGGATTGGATTTGTTTTCGAAAATCTTGAGGTTGCATTCCTTCCAGATGCTCCAAATGACAAAACTAGGTATAAGTTTCCAAATTATATTTAGAAGAGGATTCTGATAGAGGTGATTATGTCAGTGCTTGGTAGTATCAGAAATGTTACCTTGGTAGTGTTCGGTTCTTCTACATAAAGATACGACCCTATCCCATACACTGTTAGATAAGGAACAGTTGTCAAGAAGGCGATCCATAGTTTCCTCTTTTTCTTGAAAAAGAGGACATTGTGATGGTCCTATGAAGCCTCTTTTTAGAATATTATCCCAAGTGAGGAATTGCTTATGTAACACTAGCCAAATAAATATAATTAATTTGGGCCAAGTTTTCAACCTCCATATTTTGGCCCAAATAAGATCTGGCTGCTTGCTGGATAAGTAGTTGGAGAGATGATATGTTTCTTTGATTGAGAACATACCATTGGGTTTTTATCCCCATCTTAGAATGTCAAGTCCATGTCTGGTTCAGATGAGTAGTTGTTGAAGGTCCTCCTAGAGTGGTTCAGAGTAAGCCTGTTATTGAACTGGATGCCATCTACAGATTTCTTGTTGATTGTCTTGGTCCCAATTATTGAATTTTTCATGGTTGGAGATTTGAAAAGATTCATGTATGTGCTGGAGATTGTGGGAAGATTCTAAACTGGGGAGTTAGTTCCAAGAGTCAGTCCAAAAATTAGCGAAAAAGCCATCATGGATTTCCCAGAAGCTATGTTGTTGAATGAGGTGGTGTTGTGAGTTTGCAGAATTCCATATGAGAGATCCATTTATGTCCTGAGAATAATGTATGATATTATGAGTGTTCTAGTGAGCAATATATTTTTGTTCCATAACTAGTCCCAAGGGCTGCTATTTTTGGTGGTCCAGTTCCACCAGATTTTGGCACTCAAAGTTTCTTTATTTTTGGTGAGTTACCGAAGACCGAGACCCCTTCTCTCTTTAGTTAGGAAAATAGTTTCCCATTTAACCAAAGACTATTTATGAGAGGTATTATCCCATTTCCAGAGTAAATTGCGCTGAAGAGTTATGATGGACTTAATTACCCATTTGGGGGCCGCTAAAACAGAGAAAAGATAAATTGGCATGGCTTGTAAAACATATTTAATAAGGACTAGGTGTCAAGCAAGATTTAGAGAGTGGAAAGTCTAGAAAGAGAGTCAAAGGTGAAGTTTGTCAAGAAGGTCCTTCCAAGAAGAGTGCTTGAGGGCCAATTCAATAAGGGGGGAACCAATATGTTTTGAAGGAAGGGTAGAAGCATTGAAGCCCAATATTCTGGTGATATTACTTTGAGTGATTGGGGGTGTGTTAAAGAAAAATATCGAGGACTTCAGGATTTAGGGCCATACCAAAGGCTTTGGAGAAGGTGGTGAGGATGTCATGAAACTTATGTGCCTCTTGAATAAAAGGATGGCCCATGAGAAAGTTATCATCCAAAAACTGTTGATGGGTAAGGGGGGTATGATTGTGAAGTGTAAGGCCTTTTAAGGTGCCTAGAGAAATCGCATGGCTGAGCATGTGACCTAGAAATTAATCCATAAGGATGAATAAGAAGAGGGAAAGTGGATCACCTTGTCAGATTCCTCATGAGGGATTGAAGGTTTTTCGAGGGAGCACCATTGATGAGGACAAAAGAAGACGAAGAAATAAGACCGAGGATTTAGTGAACCTAAGTGTTACGGAGAGAAACTTCCTATGGCTCGAGGGTACCACAATAGAAAATATGACACCATAAATCAATATTATCCAATATGCAAGAGCGATAAAAAAATCTAATGCCAAGGGATATAGAATCGTACATTATTCCGAACGGTTGAAGTAGATCCATGTTGAGATTTTCCAACCACGCTTGTATTGACAATTTTCTCTCAACAACCACAAACAAGACAAGCATGCTATATAATAATGTGTTAGACCTACTCTAGCATATATATTCAATCATGTATAAGCGAGTAAATACATCCATGGATTCAATATTCATATTCAAAATGCACATGTATTGGACAGGAAAATATATTTCTATTAATAAATTAGAGATAGAATAGTGAGAACCTCTGTCGGCACTTCTGCAAACTGTAGAAACCGAGTCATCCACTTGGGCCTCCACCACTTCAATTCTCCATCTCTTGATAGCAATCTCACAAAGCAAAGACAATATTGGGAATAACACTATGTGATCCAAAGGGACAAAGGGATTTAGACTCAAGTATAAGTAAAATTGAGGCAACAATGGACTATAGTTTCCTTACTCTTCAATTTCTCCCCTTTCAATGTATCTAAGAGCTCAATATATACCACTCCAAAGAGGTAATGGAGGGTCGAATCCGAGTGTTCTCAAGGAATTTGGAAGGCCAAGAGTCAATTTATTTAGACTCATATGAGGAAAACTCAAAAAATATTTGTCTTTATGCACACATCACGATGTACACGGGTTTAAGGTCAAAAGATGCATATACACATGAGTATTACATTAAACGTCACTTATAGGTATAAACATGTGATTTTTGGGGATAATATTGGAACATCAAAGTATAATATATGTCCATGTGGTTCAAAGAGTATGCAGAGGGACAGGGAAGGCCATAACTATGTGATCAAAAAATCGTGGTAAAATCAGCTATAACAGATTCCCCCTAATGTGTAAAGTTATAGGGGTAACATGATGGCCGAAATACATTATATAATCCATCCCAGAAGTGGAGTAATTAAGACCCACATGGAAGAACAAACCACTCATCAGTATAATACAATGATCAATCTTTTCATGTGACTGCAAATACATATAGCAGTCCTGAATACATAAGAGTACAATGGACATGAATAACCATGATATACCAAATGGCATGTGTGGTCATCGCCACGTACAATATACAATAGATCAATATATCCATAGTGGATCAAGATATATGATAGACATTGGAATCAAATCATGAGAGATGAAATCTCATGGATATTGGCATGATCAAGGAGGTAGCATATATGGAATTACACCAAGATGGAAGGTCTTCTACATAAATTGCTATGAGTACATGTCCTACTACATGAATAGATGTGTCAAGGTTGAACATAGTATTCCATTGTCTGATTACCGGTCATTAATGTATACCGTTAACAGACATGAGATAACCCAATGATAATGAAAATGGGAATCAAGGTACAGAGTGCAATCTAACAAGTGTGAATATATGTGTTGAGATCGAACACTTGGAAGAATCCATCAATCAGGAGATATTGATGTATTCCCAAAACTGATGGCGAGAGAACCTGCCACTGATGAATGTAAGTCTTAAGGCACTCAAATGACTCTAGACTCCTATTCCAGAATAAATGATCTGAAGTCGATGGAATGGAATCCACTGGAAGGACGACATTAAGGAATCCCCCATCAACCAACACGAGGTACTCATCAACGCTGTATAATGTGGAAGAACTTGAACAAGATGTGCATGAACCCGTAATAGTACTGGGAATGGATGACATGCAAAGTCAAGATAACTGAGGAATGGTTGACTCATGCTTCAACTTCCTTTGAACAAGAGCATAAGGTGAATGGTGACTGAAGGTGGGCATCATGGATTCGATTTGCAAACTAGGACATATCTGTGACGCATGAGGCACCAACAGAGGCTCCATGGGGACTGGAAGCATAACTAGTTAGTGGAGATAAAATTAGAGTAATGAGTACAGCTCCT
Organism: Pseudotsuga menziesii; assembly: GCA_001517045.1. NCBI lineage: Eukaryota > Viridiplantae > Streptophyta > Pinopsida > Pinales > Pinaceae > Pseudotsuga > Pseudotsuga menziesii. Next base: position 187,650 of record LPNX010252389.1, read on the forward strand.
AAAGTCAAACTAACAACCCAACCAATGGATGTGATATATAGTTCTTTGTTCGAAGGCGTCACGACTCGACTACTACCAAAGATAATATCTTTTTCTATTCGAATTTTTATGTTTTTATTTTTTATTTTTTTGGACTTTTTCAGATATTTTGAAAAGCTTGAAAAATAATAAAAGTGCTTTATAGTGCATAGCTAGGAGGAGATGAGTGTCAGGGACAAGCAAACTAGTTCTAGGCAGTGGAACATACCTATGCTCAATCCAAGGAAGTATGTACAAGATAACGACACTTGGGGAAAGGTCTCCTCCCGGTAAAGGGGTGATCAAGTTGCAAAGGATATGTAAAAATGTTTTGTTTGGCTAGACATGAGACAAGCTTGGGCTACATGGTTTATAACTCTGAATCAGGGAGCCAACGTAAAGCTCAATAAGGCAAGAAAAATTCATGAAATGCAATCACAAATTGATATATACAAGGGAGTCTCAGGGGAATGGCCAGTATAAATTTCAAGAGTATGAAGCTCTTGCTCAAGGACATGGCGGGACTAAAAAGGGACTCCCACAACCTAAAGGAGAAATATCAGCATGGGCACCAAATGCAAAATAGGGTCTAGTTAGGGCACCCGTGTATAGGAAATCTCTACCATTCACAGAATTCCACTTCTAACAGCAACATGAAGATTCTGTGACACTATGGAATGGGTTTGTACCTAAGGTTAAGATGAAATGGTCATAAGCCCGTGCAAAATGCAAGTGGATTTAAAACCCTAACCTATATGCCAGTTCCAACATTATACATGTGATAGGAATGAAAAGATCAAAGAATGGGTCAAAACATGCTAAAATGGGGCCCCTACAACACAAAATTAGTCCAAACGGTCAAAACTATAGGAAAGTGGGTAAAAATTTCAAAAAAAAATCTATAAAATAGTGAAAATTTTCTTTTTTCCATACTAGTTGAAAATTTACCCAACATAGTGTTTTTGGACTAAAAAATTGAGAAGCTAATTCCGGGAGCATTGGTCCGTGAAATCACTTACCGTCTGGTTCAGGTAGATCATCATGCTACTCTCTTTCATTTTCATGATTTTATTTTAATTCTCATGATTTTATTTTAATTTTCATGGTCAATTTTTTAGTTTGGGTCATCCCAAAATAGCCAATTTTGATCGGCACAGAAAACAATTTTTTTTTTCATGTATAGGGCTCAACATACGTGGAAAAAACCATGATAACTATGTATGTACGTGGTTGTTTTGAAAACATATGCGTATAGGGCCGTAAATGACAAGTTCAAGGGAAAACACGAATGAAACTTGGGATTGTTGTGCAGGATGGTTCTAGAGTGGAGAGAACATGAGCATGACGATGTTGACAGGGACATGCAAACTGACTTGATGGCTCAATAAGCATCTAGGGCTTGTGGTTTATATAAATTCTGGCACCTTGGTAGCTTGAGAAAAAATCAAGGTTACTCCAAATTCTAGTAAACTATTGGGACCCTGACTCTGAGACATTCTAGCTGGATGAGATGCCCCTCAGCCTCAAGGTTGAGGATATCTATTTTATCATAGGATTGTCCCATAGAGGGGAAGTGGTGAACCTACGAGCTCGTGGGAGAAGAGGCGGTCTCATGATAGAGAAATACATTGTTATTTATTTCCTCCTGGATACGTAAAATGTTGGGATCCAAATCCCAACAAACTCAATCCAGAACCTAGGGCTGAAGGCCATATTGTTGGCACTTGGTAGCATAGCGGGTTTTGCATCCATTCACCAGGCTTCTATGCCATTGATGTACTATGAGGTGGATGATATGCATCCTACCATATATGATGGGAGTACCTCATTGCTGAGCAACATGAAGTAGCAGCTCACAGACTGCAAGATGGGAAGGGTGAGGAACTTTGGGTTCGGTAGCATCTTGAGTGCTTTCTTTTTTGAGCATGTGTTAGGGATAAGCCCAAGAGTTGAGATTTCCCCACATGGTGTTTAGGATCTGGCTCAGCTATGTTGGGCCAATGTCATGCAGAGACTAGGAGGGTGGCGGGTGGCCAACCCCTACCCACCAGGTTTCTTTCTTTGGTGGCACAGGAAAATCATTGCCATAGACGATTACCCCTACGAGGGGGTAGACTTCCATGGATACCTTGATATACCCATTCCACCAGGATATGCATGTGGAGAGATAGGTAAGAATCCATACATAAAAAAATTTTTTGAATTATTAATTTTTTTTTGTTTTTTATATATGAAATAAAAAAGACATGTTTTTGGTATGATGACATATATTAATACTTGGTCATGTATATGCAAATGTGGGACCTAGAAAGGCAGATGGAAGTTCCTCATCATCAATGGAGGGGAAGGGGATATGAGATAATGGGTGTGGACGTGGAGTGTACGATCCCAATAATTCACACAAACTTTGTTCTGTTGACACATAGAGTACCCATGGCACAAGTCGAGGACTTTCCTGAGGCCATGCAGCGCCAGGTGGTGGGTGTGCTATGCGCATGGGTGCACTTATTATACTGGCTATATAGAGCCGTAGTGTGCTATCAGGAGCAACATCCTCCTCCTCCCTAGGCTTCGAGGCCTCAGTGTACTTTTTTGTATGACCGTGTAGTATATTTTGGTGGATCAGAAGCCCCATTTTTGTATATGACATTATGTATTATGACATCACATTTTTGGACTTATATTTTAATGAAAAATACCTATGATGATTGGTTATTATTTTATTTACATGTGTAAATGTGTTTGTGAATGCTTTATCATATGTGAAACAAATTCCATTATAGTACATAATTTGCATATGAATCATCAACTTGATTAAAATTTCTTGAAATATGAATGTATGTTATGTTATCAAATTGTCATTCTAGAAACCTTACACGCAAGAACCTTCATAACAAATTTGGATCCCTAACATGATACTAGCCATTTAGCTGCAGACCACTAACCGCAAATCAAGACATTCCTTGAGAGAGTGAATGCTATGTGAAATGGAATCACACAACAACTCAATTGTGACACTATACTTGACAATATTGTTCAATGAAGGCTATAAATATACGCCTCCTAAAGGAAACACTTGACCTGTAGGAGTATAAATCACCCAAGAAGCCAAAGATGAGTTTTGAGTGTGGAGGCTAGCACCATCAGTGAAACCTATATAAATCGAAGACTTCGTCAACATATGCCACAACAAACGGAAGCAAGTCAATGAACTCGATCACCATAATAAGACTAAAACTAAGCTATGAAAATGTACAATAACATAGAAAAGACATCATTGGCTGAAAATCATGCATAGTACTTTTAAAGATAGAGCCCATTTCGAGGCTCCACCAAGGTTGTCCCTTCATAATCAACTAACTCATAGGAACCTTTCTCTAATACTCATTTGATGACATAAGGACCGTGCCACATAGGGTTAAACTTTCCTTCCCCCAAGGGTTCCCTATATTGATCCCATAAAAGGACCAAGTCACCTTCACTAAACCTCCTAAGATGGAAAAATTTATCATACTAGACCTTAACGCGACACTTATTAATCTCAAGATCCACTAAAGCATCTCAATGCTGCTCATCAAGTTGCTCCAAGTGGACTAGACGCTCTTCCAATGAAGAAGTCTCTGGTAAAAGCTGCAAGGCTAGCTTCAAAGAAGGGATTTCGCACTCAACTAGTAAGATCGACTCCACCACATACACAAGATGATATGGACAAAAATTGGTGGCAGTCTTCACCGCAGTTCAATACTCCCACAAAGAAGGATATAACATGATATGCTAATTGGTCTTTCTTTGTGTGATGGTTCATTGGAGAATGGACTTAAGTGACTTGTTCATTGCTTCAACCTGTCCATTCACTTGAGGATAGTAAGAAGAGGAATGATCTTGCTTATACCCTAACTTTAAATGCAACTCAACCATCATATTATTTTGAAAGTGCCTGCTATGGTTAGTGACAAGCTCTGTCAACACTTCTGCGAACCGGAGAAAACGAGTCCTCCACTTGGGCCTCCACCACTTCAATCGTCCATCTCTCAATAGAAAGCTCACAAAGCAAAGGAAATATTGGTAAGAAAACTATGTGCTACAAAGGGACAAAGGGATGCAGACTCAAGTATAAGCCAATCTGAGGCAACAATGAACTATAGTTTCCTTACTCTTCAATTTCTTCCCTTTCAATTTATCCAAGAGATGAATATATAGCACTCCAAAGAGGTAATGCAGGGTCGAATCTAAGATTTCTTAAGGAATTTGGAAGACCAAGAGTCAAATTATTCAGAATCATATGAGGAAAACTCCAAAAATATTTGTCTTTATGAACACATCCCTATGTACGCAGGTTTGAGGCCAAAATCTGCATATACATGTGAGTATTGATTTAAAAGTTGTGTATAGGTATAAACATGTTATTTTTGGGGATAATCGAATTATGGGCGTTTGAGCCTTACCTGTTACTGTGGCTGCGTGTGTTCGAAATTGGCAGTTGAAGGTTAACAAGCCCGCAGGTCTTTTTCAATCGTCTGGCACCAATAAAATAATCATCGAACAAGTCAACTATGCTTTTATAGGACCCCACTTCAGATGCTCCCTTTGGCGGTTTCCACCAAACCACTTTTTCCTCCTAAACGCACCACGGTCGACCATGTGTACAATGGTTTTTATTCCGCTATCACCCTTTACTGCCAACTATCACACAACTTCCTGCTTCAGATCCATCATTGTCCGTCGATCTATTTCACCTTTATTTTTTAGCCATCGGATTAAGCGACACGTACCTAATTCCGTCGAGCGTCCTCGCCTTATCAAACGTGCAAGTTCCCATTGCGGATTCATCCACGATCGTCGATGTGATTCGCCTTTATTTTCCCACCATTAGATCAAGTGACATGTACTCCATTCCGTCGGGCTCCTTTGTTTTAACCAACGTGCAGGTTCGCAAGGCGGAGTTTACACAGACCGTAGATCTCATCAAGTGGATTAACGATCGTTGATCTATATATTACATCAAATGCTTGCATGTACTAATCTTGCTTGCATCTTTTAGAAAGCGTACACAATACAGGTCGTTGATCTCCATCTTTTCGCTTCGCACCGTTAGATCCTTTGATAACTCATCGTTTTTCGCCTCTTGCCATACTTTCATACCATACAAATTTTAACCAAAGTATTATAAACGACCATTACCCCTTCTTCACTATGATCTTTTCGAACCTCTGCTAGGTAGGGTTGTTAACAACTGGCTCCATCTGGGGATGATATCCTCCCCATGAGGTATCAAAGAACTCATAGACCAGGTGCCTGTTTTTTGATTTTTCACAATAACTTCCAGAAAACTCATCTTTTGTTTTTTGTAGATATATTATTTTTTGTTTCTAGAAAGGAAAAGCACGCCTCCTGAATCTTAGGGCCTTCACTGCGGGCTTCAAATACATTCGTCTTACCATTCATGTTGACTTTGTAAAGAGAACTAAGTATTTACAGGCTGTAATACAAATTTTACCCTCCTCCTTAGGATAGGTAATGTTTCAGATACCTTCCATTGACGAGGTTACTGTCCAGAGAAGCCCCATTTGGATATTCCAGCAGAAATGCATTTTGTCCTCTGTAGCCAGCAACAACATAAGGACCTACCCACATATGATCAAATTTCCCATGTTTGTCTTCTTTAGGAGCATCCCACTTCAAGACCAAATCATCGATCTGAAACTATTCTTCTTTGATCCTTCTGTCAAAAGTGTTTTTCATTTTTTCTTGATGTGACTGAACCTTCTCATAAGATTTATTTCTTTGTTCTTCCAACTCAATAATCTGATTTATTATCCTCTGCATGTGATTTGTTTATTCCTGTTGATCTTGAAAATATCTCATAACTGGAACACCCAGCGACGCTGGAAAAACCACTTCGGTTCCATACACCAGTTGGAATGGAGACATGCCAATCACCCTGTTGGTACTAATCCTGTCAACCCATAGAGCATACTTGAGCTTGGTGTGCTAGGACCTTTTAGTATCCTCCAATAGCTTTTTGATGATCCTTACTAAGCTTTTATTCGAAGATTCAGCTAACCCATTTTCCTGCGGATAATATGCAGTTGAATGATTGAGGCTTATATGGTACTTATGATAGAAATCAATCATTTATTTGGATTTGAACGTAGCTGCATTGTCTGTCACTATTCTTCTGGGGCATCCAAATCGAGCCAATATATTTTCCTTGAGAAATTCCATGATTACAGTTTCAGTGGCTCTTCTGGTGGGGATAGATTCAATCCATTTTGTAAAATAATCTATAGCTGTAAGAATCCATTTGTGTTGTCCTCATAAATTGGGGTTTATTTCTCCAATAAAATCCAAACCCCACTGCTAGAAAGGAGCTTCTATTGTTATGGGATTCAAAGGGAGAGGAAGTACTTTTCTCTTTCCGTAAAAAAATTGGCATTGATGACATTTACTTGTTTCTTTATACACATCTGAAAATAATGGAGGCCAATAATATCCTGCTCTTAGAATTTTCTTTGTAGTTACTTTCCAAGAATGATGTCCTCCGCAATCCCCCTTATGAAATTCTTTGATTGTATGTTGAGCTTCATTTTCTAAAAGACAGTTTAGTAACACACCCCCGGGGTCCTTCCAATAAAGATACTGATTTAAAATACAAAACTTAGTAGCTTTCAATTTTATGGACTCGGCCCTTGACTTACTCAATCCTTCGGGCGCTTGTAAATTTTGAAGGACATATACAATATCAGAATACCACAGAGACACCACAAAATCAGCCATTACTTCCACTTCTGTATCTAACTGATTAGCTTCCTACACTTCATGAAAACTTTCTCTAGATGTTGCAGATGTTCTCTGTCAGATTTTGAATATACTGTGATATCATCCATGTATATCACTACAAAATTCCCTATTTCCCCTGCAAAAGCAATGTACATAGCCTGCTGGAAAGTAGCTCCTACATTTATTAAGCCAAAAGGCATCTTTGCATACATAAAAGTTCCCCAAGGTGTAGTAAAGGCAGTTTTTTCTTGATCTTTAGGTAATACTTTGATCTGGTTATAGCCGGAAACACCATCCAACATTGAAATTCTTTTATCTATAACTACTTTCTGCAATATATGGTCTATCTTTGGTAGAGGATAATTATCCTTCATAGAAACTTTATTCAAGTTCCGGAAATCTATACACAGCCTGATTTCTCCGTTCTTTTTCCTAACAGGAACTAGGTTTGTAACCCACTTTGAAAACCCTAGAGTGACACTGATCTTGGCATCAAATAACTTTTTAATTTCCCTCTCAATAATAGGAAGCAACTTGGGGTTTATCCTTCTGAGCTTCTACTTGAAAGGTTTCTCTCAAGGCTTTATAGGAATAGTATGCTATATGATAGATGTATCATACTTCTTAAGGTCTTCATAACTCCAAGAAAATACATCAGTGTATTTTTTCATTAATTGCACATATTCTTCCTTCTCTTTTTCAGGCAATTTCTTAGATAATTTTATAATCTTAGGATTCTCTTCAGTGCCAATGTTCCTATCTTCAACACCATTCTCAACAGGATTTACTTTTGGATTTTTAGCAACATCATTCTGATCAAAAATTTTTTCCAAAGGAATCAAACCTCTTGGTATGAAATTATTTTTTAATTGAATAATATCCTTACCTCCTAAGGTTCCCTTTAACTTTTCAGCGCCTTCCTTTTCTTCATCAGGTCCCTTGCCATCATCTTGAATACTTTGATCATTGTTATTTTCGATGTCAATAGGAGTATTTACAAACTCCCATGAGAGTTCTAAGAACCTTCTGATCTGCATGTCATCTTCAAACACCTGCCAATATTTAGAATTATCAGGAATAGATGGTCTATTCACAATTTCCACCTGGTATTTCCTCTGACCAGCAATAGGGGTTTCAAATTTTCCAGTGGCCACAGCTAAAGAATCAGCTACCAAATTTTCATGTCTGGGAACTATCTGAATTGTATGCTCTATAAAGAAGTTACCAAACATATCCCATACTTCATTTCTATAATCCATCATCCGAGGATGCCTGGTTCGATAGCTCTCATTTACTTGATTTATCAGCAACTCTGAATCTCCTAAGACCCTTGTTCTTTTGTTAATTTATATGATAAAGCTTTGAAATCCCGAATAGGAGAAATTATATACACACCGGCCCCAGCACCTATTTTTGCAGCAGATCCATCAAAGTACATAATCCACTGGCCCTCCCTTTTTTGTTTTGCTTCCAAAGCATCCTGTTCCATCGCTTCCTTTTCCTCAGACTTCTTATGCAATGCCTCCTCTAAATCATGTGGGACAGCATCATTAAAGAAAATAGAAGATCCCAAATCAGTATCAACAACATATATATGATGAATTTCAGGCTTGTCTTGACTGATCACTACATAAGGAGTTCTTTTTTCACTATATAATCGTATGCTCCCATCTCGAACAGGAATTGTAGCATATGACATATCCATCTGCAAACTACCTTTCAACTTGGAAGTCTAGGATCTTGACAATAGTACCCCAAACTTCGGTGGAATATCTGCCACTACCACATCCATGACTACAGTTTTAGCTGGCAATTTTTTTAGGGTTACCACCATATCTTTAATCAAACCAAGGTATTTTACTCTTTTAGAATCAAACGAGTACAAATATTTATAAGGTCTTGTTACTTCCAATCCCAAACTCTGCACCACTCCTTTCGGCATTAGGTTATGTGATGCCCCTAAGTCTAGCATAGCATTGTGGACCACCTTATCATGCACATTTAAGCTCAAATAGAAAGGAAGAACTTCTTCACTTTCTAAATTTTTCAACCTTTGACCCAAATGAAATAGCAAGATTATCATTGTTCAACTATAAAATGTCAGATTGCCATTCCCCTTGACTTTTGACCATTTTTGTGATAGTATTTCTGTATTTGGTATTTCTCAACAACTCATTAAATGGAATAGAGACTTTTAGCTTTGAAAGTTCATTTTGTAAATTAAAGCCAGAGCCAATTCTTTCCATATTAACTAGAGCCACTTGATTCATTATTTTATCTCTTTGTACATCATTTTCAACCTCTTTATTTACAAAAGACTCTTTCTGTAGTTCTTTTCTCTTTTCTATATTCAAAGAAGTAGTGGAAGGATGATTTGGGTTTGCCTTCCCTTTATTTATGAGGACTTCCCTGTTTCTCAATCTGATTTTCCTCTGCACATCATCCATAGCGTGTAGATAACCTCTTTGATACTGCTCGGTCTCTGTCTCAAACTCTTCATGTCCACCTTCTTGTTCAAACATGTTCTGCTCTTCCTCGGTAAGATATATCTCTGAATCTTTCTCTCCAAAGAGATGAATCTCATTTCCAACCGGATCCTCTTCATCAGCAACATAATTTTCAAGAAATGGTGGACGTATTTGCTGTTCCTCTTGATTTCTTGGATTTCTCAGGTCTCTCTATCGGTTTTGGGGAGGAACAGGAGGATTCAGTCTTCTGAAATTAGGATTCCTAATTTGAGGCTCAGCTTGTTCTCTATTGAATCCCCTATTATCCATAGTTAATATGTCCATCATCTTTTCCATGGTTTTTAACATCATTTCAAATTTGACATCATTAGTAGAAGAAGAAGTAGAAGGCAAGTTTTCTTCTTTTTTTCTTCTATCCATATCTCTATGTTTCATCTTTCCACTTGCCATCATATTAGCTTCTACTTCTAAATCATCTGTAAACATGGCAGCAAGAGTTGCTGATTTTCTCTCCCTTAATGAAAATGCGAAATCATTATCAAAAGATCCAGCATAGTGTAATTTGACTGCGGCCGCAGAAGGTTTTATATCCTCTGGAATGGAATTATAAACCCTCATGAACCTGCTAGAAAATTCATGAACAGATTCGAAACCTCCTTTTTTGAGACTGTTATACTGAGATAAGAGCTGCAAAGGATTTTGCTTATCATCCCACCTATCTAGAAATGCATTTTGGAAAGCCTGAAAATTGATTATAGACCCATTTGGAAAATCTTTAAACCATTTCTTTGCCTCTCCTGACAAACCTTGGGCAAATAACCCCATTTTAACATCTGGATAATCAACTTCTTCTAAGTCAATGAAATCTTCAAACTTAGCAACATGTTGTTTCATGGTTATGTCACCTTCCCCATCAAATAAAGAAATTCTTTGGGAATAATTTTGAGGAAGATCATGTAATACAACAGGCAAACGCAAGGGAGTGAATCCGGATGCCATTGGTCTAGGTGGATTCACAGAAACTGAAGGGCTTTGAGTATTTTGAGAGGTAAATGTTTCAACTTTCATGGTTTGTTGTAAATCTCTCCAGAGGGAATCCAACAAATAAGATTCTAACCTACGAGGATTAAACTCAGTATTCTTAAGGTCAGACTCAGATTTAGTTCTCAACCAACTCTTTCCAGTGTTAACTTCCCATTCTTGATCAATATGAGATTCTTGAGATGATGATGCACCAAACAAAGGGAAACCTAACTTTTTTTTTTCTTTTAAATAACGTTTCTGGGTCTTCAAAACTTTTTAAGACTTCGGTATCAGAGTTACCTCGCGTGTGTCTTCTCGAAGCCAGAATGACTCCTTAAGTTCTGAAAAAGTTTTACAATGGAGTCGCTAGGGAAAAAATACAACCTCTTCTACTGATAAAATTATTGTTTGGCCATGGAAATATTTCTTCAACTCTGTCGTTCTCCCAGGGCAGATATGCACTTTCGTTCCCTGGCAATGGTGCCAGTTTGTTAACACTTAGAATATACCCAGGTTGTAAAGGTAAATCCCAAAGGTAACAACATAACCACTTTAGAAAGAAACTGGTTTTTCTTTCAGAGAGGGATCTCTCGATACAGATTTAACAAGACCAGATATAAAACCAACACTCAAGATTTGTATAGATGGTTGAAACAACACGTAACCATTGGGAAATGGGGTCACATATACATAAAAATATCACAAAGACACATGCATGAGACTTTAATCAAAGGCAAGATAACCATTCCATCACAGTCATTCATTTAGTTCAGGTGAAGCAGAAGAGACAAGGAACAGTCCAATAACATAGAGAATCAAAGATGAATTCTATATTAACTTTAGTAGAAGCATGTATGCAATATATAAAAGATGATCAGAGCATAAAAATTATGAATTCTAACCATTCAACACTGTATTTTAAGATATGAAGAAAAACAGAATGAGATGTTACACTGGAAAACACAATCACATAAGAAAAGAAATACGGACTGTAATGTAAATGACACAGGAATCTCTGATAATTCTTATGCATCCACTCTATTATTCAAAAATATATGTTCTCAAAAATAAACATTCAACAACTCGATGGGTTCCAACCCCCATCAAATAAAATAGATGCAAATATATACATAAAATGATTCATATTCCAAGAATATCCATAACTAAATGACTGGCTTAATTAAAGTCTTGTAACTAAATTCCTAACTTATAGGAATAAACTACAGCTTCATTCCTAACAGATCATTAAGTTAAAATCAAATTGATAACATGTCTTCGCCCAAACAGCTCCTTTGTGTGAGGCACCTGTCTTCATGAGTGAAGGATGTACTTCATTTTCCCGAATCTCTTTATAGCTTTCCATTGTTCCACGCTGGGAGTATCATATTCCATCATTTCCTGAATGGACACTTCTAATTCCATGTAAGCTTCATAAGAAATTTTAGGCAGACCTCTCTTGATGATTAGGAACTTTTGTAATATCTAGAAATCCTCCATCAGCTTATCCACAATGGCTTTCCCTATCATCCCTTTTTCCAGATCGTCAAATTTGGAATGATCCATTCGGATTTGTACGAACAGGTTATGATAGTGCTCTTGAGAGAACATTTGTCCCTCCTCATCCCAAAAGGATGGTAGAGCGTCCTCAAATAATTCTTTGAAAACCTGTTTGAAGTCATTAACCTGTGAGGCCATTTCATCAACTTTGTCCTGGACTATCTTCATTAAATGATGCTTGTGGATAAACTTTTTGGCCCATAGTACCATTGCTATTTTGTCCTTTACTCCTATATCATGCAACTTTTTATATGTCAATGAATTTAAGAAATTTAACACGTTCTGTGCTGTGGCAATGGGTTTCTTCTCCATGGTTTCATTTACTAACTTTAGTCTCTGCTTGGCTAAATTGACCAATATGTTTTGATCATTAATAAAGTTCAGATGATGTTTGAATTTAGTAATTTCTATAGATAAGGTATCCCATATTATATGCTTCTACTTCTAAAGCATTTGTAAACATGGCAGCAAGAATTGTTGATTTTCTCTCCCTTAATGAAAATGCGAAATCATTATCAAAAGCTCCAGCATAGTGTAATTTTGCTGCGGCCGCAGAAGGTTTTATATCCTCTGGAATGGAATTATAAACCCTCATGAACCTACCAAAAAATTCATGAACAGATTCAAAACCTCCTTTTTTGAGACTGTTATACTAATATAAGAGCTGCAAAGGATTTTGTTTATCATCCCGCCTATCTAGAAATGCATTTTGGAAAGCCTGAAAATTGATTATAGACCCATTTGGAAAATCTTTAAACCATTTCTTTGCCTCTCCTGACAAACTTTGGGCAAATAACCGCATTTTAACATCTGGATAATCAACTTCTTCTAAGTCAATGAAATCTTCAAACTTAGCAACATGCTGTTTCGCGGTTATGTCACCTTCCCCATCAAATAAAGAAATTATTTGGGAATAACTTTGAGGAATATCATGTAATACAGTAGGCAAACACATGTTAGAATAATCAACCCATATTTTACCACCTTAGACTTTAATTTAATTATTTTTGTCTTATTTGCCTAGTTCATGTGTCCCACCTTATGCAAGTTGTAAATTACCTATCCATAGTGGTACAACTTGCCTAATTTTACCCATGTAGCACTTGGGAAACCTCAAGGAATCAATTCTGCTTTATTCCTGGCCTCCTAGGCGCCCTTCTACTTTTTCTGCTTTATTGGCTGCTTTTTCAGTGTTTTAAGGCAATTGGGAAAGTTTGACTAGGTGAGGTGAACTAGTTTTTTGTCCTCTACATCCTCCACTCTTTTCTCCTTGGAAAAGCA
>LPNX010252389.1:218908-231823 GCA_001517045.1 Pseudotsuga menziesii
CCCAAACAGCTCCTTTGTGCGCGACACCTGTCTTCATGAGTGAAGGATGTAATTCATTTTCCCGAATCTCTCTATAGATTTCCATTGTTCCACGTTGGGAGTATCATATTCCATCATTTTCTGAATGGACACTTCTAATTCCATGTAAGCTTCATAATAAATTTTAGGAAGAACTCTCCTGATGATTAGGAACTTTTGTAATATCTCGAAATCCTCCGTCAGCTTATCCACAATGGCTTTCCCTGACATCCCTTTTTCCAGATCCTCAAATTTGGAATGATCCATTCAGCTTTGTACCAACAAGTTATGATAGTTCTCTTGAGAGAACATTCATCCCTCCTCATCCCAAAAGGAAGGTAGACCATCCTCAAATAACTCTTTGAAAACCTGTTTGAAGTCATTAACCTATGAGGCCATTTCATCAGCTTTGTCTTGGACTATCTTCATTAAATGATGCTTGTGGATAAAATTTTTGGCCCATAGTACCATTCCTATTCTATCCTTTACTCCTATATCATGCAACTTTTGATATGTCAATGAATTTAAGAAATTTAACGCATTCTGTGCTGTGCCAATGGGTTTCTTATCCATGGTTTCATTTACTAACTTCAGTCTCTGCTTGGCTAAATTAACCAATATGTTTTGATCATTAATAAAGTTCAGATGATGTCTGAATTTAGTAATTTCTATAGATAAGGTATCCCAGATTATATGCTTCGCTCCCTATAGAGGACCCTTTCCAATGTTTCTTTCCTTCAGCTCATTAAACTTCTTTTGTAGCTGATTTCTGTCTTGCAATATTTTATTTTTATTCTCACTTACTTTAGCTAACTCGGACTTGATATTTTCATTTTCCATCTTTAATTCCTTTATTTATTCGTCCTTTAGGCTGACCTAGGACATAGGTTAACAAATCATATGCAGAAAAATCATTTAATGGTTTCTCAATATTTACAATAGACAGGTCTTCGTCAGTGGGAGTCTGACTCATCAATTCCTCCGTGATCTCCTTTTCATCATTTTGGTCCTTTTTCAGCAGGGCAATTTGAGATATCAGCTCACTCCGTTCAGCTTCCCACTTGTCTTTTTCCTCTCGTAATTTAACAGCTATTCCTCTATGTTCCATCATATCGTGGTGGATCTTGTCTTTCTCTGCTTGCAGTGCCAATAATTCGGATGATTGAACATGCTCAGTGCTTGGGATCTTCAAATTTTTCTTCAACACTTGGAGGGCATTGTCCTTTTCTTCCACCATTCTTTTGATTGCTTGGGTGTTATCTTTTTCACTTCCTGAACTGATAATATCTACTTGTAGCTTTTTAATTTGAATGGCATTGGCCTTATTTTCAACTTTTTCATGTTTTACTTGAACCTATAACTTATCTACCAAAATTTGTAGCTTATTGATTCTCATCATAGCTTGCAATAGGTCTGAATAAATAATGTCACTTGTTTGCTTGTGTAGCTGTATCTTGTCGGGTACACTAATCTTGTCCAACCTTAATTCCATCTCTGTCATCTTTTTGTCATTTACCATGGCCAATTTGAAGGTATTTCTTTCTATATCCCTGGCAGAAATCAATGAGGTTTTTGGATTGTTCAAACTCCTTACCCATGGGAGCAAATTCCTTTTCTCTTCCAAAGAATGCTTTCGCTTCTCCATATAACTGGCCTTGAGTTCCTCTTTGGACTTGAAAATTGGAATTGATTATGAACCATCTACACTTTTAAAAGAAAACTGATTTACCTGTACAGATTTTGTTGGGACTAAAGAAACTCTCTTGAAATCATCAGAAATCTCTTCACTTGAAACTCCACCAACTTGTAACAATTTTTCATTTTTGTGTGACCCATCTTCATCCACTTCCATGCTTTCAATTTCAGACAGACTCCTCTTAATCAAAACATTAGGACCCTCTATCACTGGTGATACTGTAACTGGTAAAGTACTTGCATCTTCATCAGACCTTGGAGTCTCCATAAACTGCAACAGGTTGGCTATTTCATTCAAACCTTCAATAAACTGGTGGTCAAATGGTTTGTTTTTGTTTGCCTGCTTCCTCAGAGAAATTATATGGTGAGGATCATAATTTTCCTTTGGCTCATTTTGGAATTCCATGCTCCCCAACATCTTTTCAATAAACACTAGGGCACCTTTATTCTTGAAAATAAAAGAGCCAACCTTGAGAGGAAATTTGATATTTAAATATTTTTTAAAGGCTCCAAAATGCTCTTCCTCTGAGTGCAACCTTTTCCTCATGAATTCTAATGCAAAAATTCTCGGAGTAAGGAAAGGGGGTAACCTATAAGGTTCCCCAGTGAATCGATATATCCTCAAAACAGTGGAATCTTTATATAGGAACCAGTCTCCAACTAGGTCCTCATGCGAGGACTGCATCAGGAATTTCATATCTTCTAACACACAGGGTAACATTTCATCGAACAACATTTTATATATTTCTGACATGATTGAATTGGAAAATTCAAACATGCTGATTTTCTTAGGCAAATCAGAAGAGAAGATGGTACTCAAAAATTGTAATTCAGTGACGTTTGAACACAACAACATGTTCAACAAGTAAGTTTGAAATTTAAATAACCTAACCTTTGGGAATTCACTTAATTAAAGATGGATTGCTTCCGCCAAGTACTCATATAGACTTAATACAGGAACCGATTGAGACTCGGAACCTAATGAACTTATTTTTAACAAAAAAGCAAGGATGACTTCATTTACGTGATAATCATCGTCAAGACGCAAGATTTGACAGACCAGGGATACCACTAATTGAACTTCATTTTTGAAAATATGAACATGGTAAGGCAGGAAGAGACCATCTAACGACTGACCCTCTTTCAAAATGCTGGATAGGAATTTGCAATGGACTTCTGTTCCACAACTTTTGTACAATTCAACAAGAATTGACTCATTTACAGGTTCATGACTGTCAAGGTAACTGTCAGGAAAGTTGAGGTTCTCACGGATGACTTTGGCATTAATTTTACAGACGTAGACTGATTCACAATGACTCTTTGAGAAGGGGAATCATTAACCGTGCACCACTCTGCAAACTCGAGAAAATGCAGAGTTTGTTCGACAGCCAAATAATATAAAAAGGATTTACAAACATTTAAGACATCATTTCCTTGTGAATTATACTGCCACAACCTCTCTTTACTAACTGATACACTTCCTAGGGACAGGAAAGGATCACACATCCCTCGGTCCCTATCAACCAGATGGTCTTCCCTGTCATCTAAAATACGACCAGACCCTTGCAATTCCTTTCCCTGGTCCATAACTCAGTTGATAATGGTAATTAAATGGACGAATTATGGGCGTTTGAGCCTTACCTGTTACTGTGGCTGCGTGTGTTCGAAATTGACAGTTGAAGTTTGACGAGACCACAGGTCTTTTTCAATCGTCCAACGCCAATAAAATAATCATTGAACAAGTCAACTATGCTTTTATAGGACCACACTCTGGAGGCTCCCTTTGGCGGTTTCCACCAAACCACTTTTTCCTCTGGAACTCACCACGGTCGACCACGTGTACAATGGTTTTTATTCCGCTACTGCCCTTTACTTCCAACTATCATGCAACTTCCCGCTCCGGATCCATCATTGACCGTCGATCTATTTCACCTTTATTTTTCAGCCATCGGATCAAGCGACATGTACCTAATTCCGTCGAGTGTACTTGCCTTATCAAACATGCAAGTTCCCATTGCGGATTCATCCACGATCATCGATGTGATTCGCCTTTATTTTCCCACCATCAAATCAAGTGACATGTACTCCATTCCGCTGGTCTCCTTTGTTCTAACCAACGTGCATGTTTGCAAGGCGGAGTTTACACAGACCGTAGATCTCATCAAGTTGATCGACGACCGTTGATCCATATATTACATCAAATGCTCGCACGTACTTATCCTGCTTGAATCTTTTAGAAAGCGGACACAATACAGGTCGTTGATCTCCATCTTTTCGCTCCGCACCGTTAGATCCTTTGATAACTCATCACTTTTCGCCTCTTGCCATACTTTCATACCATAAAATTTTAACCAAAGTATTATAAATGACCATTACCCCTTCTTCACTATGATCTTTTCGAACCTCTGCTAGGTAGGGTTGTTAAAACATGACTCATATTCAATATGGCTACCGGAATTTAAAATGGCTCCAATACCACAAAAATCTCACCGAGTTGGAGACTTGAATTTGATCTACATCAATTATCTCTTCTCCTTTCCTGACCTGCGGCCATCACCTTCCAGCTTGTCAGGAGACAGGCCAACTCTTTAGCCAAAAAATTATCTAACTTAGGAGTCTCTACAAACTCTCATTTGTAGAGCTTATCCTTGAAAGAACTCCTATATTCCCCATTAAAGAGTGACTATATCCAAATCGCCAAGGAGTATGGAAATTACCCGAATGCGGGTGGCACTCCATCTCACATGACGCATGGGACAAGCAGACTGAAGGAAGAGTTGTCCCCCAACACGGCTCCTTCAAGGGCTCATCATAACACCATAAATGAGAATGGTACCCCCATATCTTAAGTAGGAGGGTTATTCAAGGCTACGTCCTTGGATTTTTATGGGAGGTGATGGTCCTAATGTAATTTTCTTCCTTGTTCTCCTACACAGGATTATGGTGACCCACGCGAGGAATGTACAACTCATTTTTCAATGTATGTTTAATGTTATCTTATTGCGATTTATTTCCCATTTCATTCCTATTCCTATGAGAAGTGCAGTGGAAATTGTCGTCAACTCTATGTTCTCAGTGACCATATGCAAAGCTATATTTTTACCATAGGTCTTGGCTCACACTTCCAATTGAAAATTCTATTGTCTACTCCCCTTTGCACCTCCTACTCATCCAAACATATCCCACAGACTACGAGCCACCCCACATCATGGGCGAGTAGGATGAGGGAATGCCAATGAGTATGTTAGGACCCTCTCATCAATTTTCAATACTAAAGGCTTTGATGTGGAAATTCCTGAACACTTGCTTCGGCTCATGAATGATTGGGAGAACAAACTTTTGGGATCCCTTTCCATATTAAAAATAACATTCCTGCATAGATGGAAATTATGGGTTGTGAAAAACCTCTTGGTCAAGCTTCTCCCTCATCTTACAGGCACACAGGAAAATCACCTGAAATCTTCTTTGGGTCCACCCACTGGTCCAACTGATCCATAGCAAGGCCACCCCCCCCCTCCGGTGAATTTTGCTGCTACTCAATAGGGAAAAGCAACCATCACCATTTCCTTGGAATTGAAGAAGACAAATTTGCTTCCAGTCAAGAAGTTTCCCTCCTGCTCTATCACATTGAGTAGTGAAGAAGACACCAACAATGACTCCAAAATTATTGGAAATTATGGAGGCCAGACTACTACCACCCATCAAGATTCCCTCACTGAAAGTAGACCAAAATCACACTCACAAATTTCCTTTGGCTTTGGGGTACCCATTGAGGAATACTCCTACCAAGCGTTGAGTTTCATTTTCTTAGGATTTTCTTTTGGAATTCATGGTCATTCTGGGTTTATTTTACTTTGTTTTTTGTAGCTTTAGAACATTTCTCTTCTGTTTAAATGTTGCTTATACATTTTTTAGTATGATCCATTTTCCCTACAAAAGATAGGATCTTTTTTATGTTAAGAGCCTGATTTCCTGATATGGGAAGGATCCAACCTTCACTCTTCTTCTTTCGGTCCATAGAACTACCACTATTGATTTTATTTTTTCCTGTACTATTATTTTGAAAATAGAATGGAATATGAACTTACAAAAAAAAACGTATTCCATGATCACTTCAAACACAAAGATATTCAGCACCATTTCCTTAAAGAGATAATTCATAAGGGACCAAAGTTTCTTTAGTATGTTCTTTCATATTTGTAGGTGGTAGATAGTTTTACCATTCCCTTAAGTAAGGGGGTATTTCAAATTTTGAGGGAGAGACTTGGTTTGGTGGAAAACACTTTTTTCACAAAGAGAGTATGTTGGTTCACATTTTACTCAATGAGTGATTCTCCCATGGTCATGAGGCAATAGTGATGAGTATATCCATTATAGCACTCAACATTTCCAAATAACTCTTATCCTTATGCAGAGATAACAAGGGAACTCTCATATAGGCCCATTTATTAGGAACAACATAAATAGTTATGTAGATAGAGGTAGATGGAACACATTCCTACAACATGCATGTTCCAGCCATACCAAGTTTCCAATTCTTACTTTTTCTTTAATTAAAAATTGCTTTTCTTATTTTTAGTTTTTCTAGCTTAAGGAAAATGTGGATGCCACATATATTAGGGTATTTCCATATTTGGATAGGATGCAATTTCCTAGGAGAGAGAGAGAGGTCCTTGCTTTCATGCATTCACTCTCTCATACTAGTCACTCTATTCTTGACAGGTTTGCATGCATGCTAGCCCATTTCCCTAGATAGGATTCAGTTTTAGGTTTTGATACAATCAAACTAGGCACACTATTATGGTTTTCTTCACGTATTGTAACCCTAGATATGATTCTAAGTTGTCTTCATGCATTATAACCCCGCAACTCTTTTATAAGCATGGATGTTACACATCTAATCCATATTGGGTGTACATACTATTATTTTTTATTGTTTAAATATTATATTGGGTTGATTTATACCATGTGTCACCTCAATGGTTGGCACAGACATTGCACATCTCATTGATATTGGGTTGTACAATGCACCTCTCTTGTTATTGAATTCTACCTACCCACCATCCTTACCATGCTGATTATTTAACGCTCATGGACAAATTTTATGTAGTACCATATTTACTTAACAAATCTACTTGAATTCCTATCTAGAAAATATTATTTCTATGCTTTTAATTACAAATCACAATCCCAGCATTGCAGAGTTGCATTACATTAATTTCTCTATACAATTGTTCCATACTACAAGGGTCTCCTTGTTACTTCTTCCAAAGAATACAAATTGTGGCACGTATTTTCTGTTTTACATTCCTACCAGCCATGGTTACCACCTTGAACCATTCCTTTATTAAAAAATGTTAATATTTATAAGTAGGCTTATCAATTTTATGGTTGATTAGCCATAAGAAACATTTTTAGCCACAAAATTTGACTTTCAATCTCAAAATTATTTCTAGCCAGTCTAGAATAGGCAAGGAAATTCTAAGACAAGTATTTTATTAGGTACAACCAAGGCCTATAACAATCACATATCAATCAATCCCAATATCTTCCATCCCTAACCAGATTAGAGATATGAATCTTATCTACTCATTTATACTACAACAGATATTAGGACTAGAACCTATTGTGTCATGATGCTATCAAGTTTTGTATATGTTATTCCTCATCATTCATCTTCCACGAGAATGGTAGAACCCAACATACCATAAACCATAGATGGAATCTGAATCCTACCCTCCCATGAATTCTAAACCAGGGATGAGAGCTCTTCTCAAAACCTAAATTGGTTGAAATAATGAATGAAAGTGGAACCCTTTTCTCCATTAGTACAACATTTTAACATAGGGAATGTTTCTGCAATAATTCCAAATAACAATACCTTCACTAATGCACCCCTATGTATTCTTGGCCACTTTATTTACTAGGGGATAAATTTGGTGTATTAAAGCAATCAAGAAAAAGGAGATCCATGTGAGAGGCCTATAAGGCCTTTTGTCTTGGAAAATTCACTTTCAACATTCATGCATTTGATAAACATCCTCCAACTTTTCACAAATAACTTTGAGGAAACACACCTCAATGACATTGTGGTTTACATTGGCACCTCGATAGAACACAAAGAACATTTTTGACAAGTTTCGCAAACACCCAAAGGATAGATATCTTTTTGTTCCTCTCCTCTCTAGGACTCCTAGATTTGTATCCTTTTATTTCCTTGAGGATAGATTTTAGATTCTAGGTCTTTAACCTCAGAGGATAGATATTCTTTTACAGGAGATCATTCTCCCACTATATATTATTTCCAATGAACCTAACATTCCCTTTAACCTATTTATGGCCACTTATTGGACATTAATTGAATTATCTTATATTAACAAATAATGGAGACTCCAATATGACCTTAGAAAGAATTTTTTCACCATTAAGAATATTCATACAGAACATAAGTGCACATGTTAACCCGAAAATTATATGGGTCATTAAAGACTAGATTTTGCAATAAGACCTTATGGATATCTATAGCATTTATTGGCCTTGCTAACATCTACGAGATAATTGTTGATAGATTTCCTCATGTAGCATATCCACTTATCTTATCTTATCAAATAACAAAGACTCCAAGCTGACCTTAGAGAGTGTTTGTTTACCATTAATAAATTCATACAAACAAAGTCCACATGTTAACCCAAAAATTATATGGGTTATCAAATGACAAATATTATCCCCTGTAATAAGAATTTATGGATATTTATAGTGTTTATTGTTTTTTCTAAATTCTACGAGAAAATTGTTGTTAGATTTCCTCATGTAGCATAGCCACTTAATGAGATTCTTACAGGAGACAATAAACTATGTTGCCTCTTTGAATGAAAAAAAAGGAAGGAAGGATCTCAAATTTCTATGATGACATATTCCTTAGAATAATATGAAGTGATCCAACCAATTTCTAGAAGAACTTTAATTGTGTCCTCCAAATACTACATTCTTATAATCATGGGGGAGCATTTACGTGGTGCTACCTTGTATTAAAAAATCAAGTCCACGTACAAAATATTTGAGTGAATTCTGCAGAGAAAATCTAATGTGACATTTTTCATTGAACGTGCACAATATTTTACTAAGAAATGACACCAACATGACTAACTTATACAAATTGGATCAATCTATTTATGCATCTTTAAACAAAACAATAAATACTATGTTTGACAACATCTATGGAGTGCATAGCACCTGGTGTTGGGAACATGCTATACTCACAGTAACTTTTCCTCTATAAATAAATTATTATTATAATGTAACAAGGTCGCATTGGTACTATTGATTTTCATAAACACACAAACAGCTGAAATGTGTTTATGTGAATTATTTCCATAAATTGTATCATTAGTTTTTAGCAGAATATAAATGACTCAAGATTTAAACTCAATTTCATTTCAATCTCATTAAAATTTATCGCTTTTTTTTCATTACTTTCTTTAGTATTGGAAAAAACATCTTCAATCCACTTTGTCCTGAAAACATTTTTTTCTCTTATCAGGTGTATTAGAGGTTGTTATCGCAACTTTAGCAAAGATGATTGTTGATTGTGCATCTTCTGCATTTCATTCCCAATGCAACAAAACAAGATAATGTTCTTTGGAATTTTCCAGTATTAACCATGCTCCTTTCTGCATACATCCATTATACTGCATTTAATTTTTTTTACCTCAAATCATTACTCTTCTGCATTGACATATAACAATTAGACATGACAAGCCTACAAAAATACAATTCTTGTAAGTTTCAAACAAGCATATCCTTTACTGATTAACTGGATAGGATAAATCAACCCAAATCATTCCTACCTTTTGAGTTTCCTTTTATGTAACATCTAAATATATAATTACACAGACTATGCAGGGTACATATTAGAGAGTGGACACTCTCAAATAAATTGAGAATGTTAGTTGTCATCCTAGTTACAACTAGTATAGGATACCTAATTTCCTCTAACATTTAAAATAGATGGTTCTTCCCATATCCTTACTTCCAAACTCTTAACTTTTTAAATAATTATCTGTATTTCTGATAGCAATCGTATTCCGAAATATCATTTTTGTTTGCGATTTATAAGAGACAATTCAAAAAAAAAATAACAGGGAAGATTCACTCAACTAAAAGTTCTCTCATTTTTCTTTATTTTCTTGAAAATGATGTTTCCATAAATCAAAATTATTAGCATTTTTTAAATTTATAGTCATACCCTTGAACATGGACATAGTTAGAGACAAATACTAAGTCTACAAACTATAGAGAAAATCTCATGCTCAAAATTTTAAATTGACAGTAAGGTCAACATCGAATACAAAGATGACCAATGGAAAATCCATGTAATGAAATATCCACAAGAATGAGTCCTAAGCCCAAAGTTCACAACTCAAGAGTCATAAATCAATTTAATCCCTTCCAAGAAAACTAACATTCTAGAAAATATCAACAAATCATTTGGGTAGGGTAGGAGAAGTATAAATCTACATGTAATCTCATTTTAAAACCTGCATCTTCAATACCTTAGATTTTTGGTATTTTATTTGTAGTTCCCTTACAATGGGTTTGTTTTGGTAATGCCACCTCAATTTTGTTTTGAATAGTATATATCCTTCTTATATACATCCACCCCATTCCTATTTTATTTTATAATGGTTCCTTACCTCCATTATGGTGTCGAACAAAAACTAATCAATTGTGCGAGCATAAAGGTGGATAGAGGATATTAAAAGGGTAGATACTTTTAATCTAGTTTGTAGGTCTCATATTTTTATTTCAAACAAAAATTGTCATCCATGGTCACTCTCTTGATCGTTCCATAAAAAAACAAATAGAGATAGCATGATAACTAAATTCCTTAGTCAAAATTTCAAAAAACATGATATTATATAACTAATCATTGATGGCATGTTGTAGATTATCTTAGTGAGTTTCATAATAATAATAAATTATATGTATAGATTTCCACTATGGTTTACAATCCCAATGAAAATTACATGAAAAAAACTTTAAATTATAAGTACTCTTCACATTATAAGTACTCCTTATTACCCATAGGAATAAATAACCAAATTATTGATAACATATTCATGGTTTATAAATACTAGAGTGGGAAGGAGGCCTTTGAAATCCCATTATACATTTCCATATGAATCCATTACATAGTGGATCATCCTTAAAGACAGAGTAATCCTAAAATTTGTGAGAATATACTTTCTAATATTTTTTTTTTAACTTTATGAGGAAAACTTCTTGGTCACTTATTCTGCGATTTTTGGAGAATTATAAATGTAGATGTAATCTATTTTTAAAACTTGCACTTGACATTCCTTAGATTTTTGGTATTTTATCTGTAATTTCCTTACAATGGGGTTGTTTGGGTAATGCCACCTCAATTTTGTTTTCAATAGTGTATATAATTCTTATATGAATCCACCCATTCCTATGTTAAGATGGTTACTTAGCTCCATTATGTTGTTGATCCAAAACGAATCGCTTGTGCGAGAAGGAATGGTGGATAGAGGATATCGAAAGGGTGGATATTTTAAACCTAATTTGCAGGTATCATATTTTGATTTCAAATGAAAATTGTTGTCCATGTTCATTCCTTTGTTCATCCCATATAAAACAAATAGAGATAGCATGATAACAAAAATCCCTACTCAAAATTTCAAAAAACATGATATTATATAATTCATCCTTGATGCCATGTTGTAGATTATATTAGTGAGATTCATAATAATAAAAATTATGTAGGGATTGCCTTTATGGTTTGCAATCCCAATGAAAAATACTTCAAATTATAAGTACTCATTATTACCCATCGTAATAAATAACTAAGGTATTGATAACATATTCATGGTTTAAATATACTAGTGTGGGAAGGAGACCTTTGACATCCCATTTCACGTCTCTCTTGAATCCGTAGCATAATCAATCATCATGTGAAAAATGGACCTTTCTACCTTCAAAAAAAATAATTGATTTCCAAAATCTCTAAGTACACAAGCATAATTCCCAATATTCACTTTAATCCTATGTTGATCCATGATATTCAATATACCAACTACTTCATTTTCATTCTCTTCATCAAAAAGTATTCTCAGTTTGTCCCCAAAATCCACATGGGGATCCTCTTTATATTCAATTCTATCTCTTGGAGTTTCCAACAGAGTGTTCCTACTTTTATTACACATAGTCAGGCGTCTTACAAACAGCAACACAAACCGAATCTATCCTTGATCTCAATAAACAAGGCCTTAACAAAGATCCATTTACAAAACTAATAAAATGGATGTAAAAATGAGATCTTTCCTAAATTTACAATTAGTTGTGGCTGTGGAAATTGAACCTAGGTGTTAGAACAATTACACTCACAACAATTGCCAATTGCACATGTAAATTACTCACAAATGAGACTAAATAATGGAGTAGAACACTAATCTATATTGAATAAGTGTACAATATCCAACCCTGTGAAGTCATAGACTACCACAATAAATAATTGCATGATAGATTCAAATGCATGAAGATGCCATTCGAATTGAGTCAAAAGGAGGCTTACTAAATCTAAGCAAATCCCCCATAGGTGCATAAAGCAGTTTTCAAAACTGTCTAGGAGCTCACGAATTGGAAAAATAAATTAGGAAAGATAATAGTGGGTGGAAGGAAAACTCATACATGCTTTTCATAGGAGAAAAGAGTGGAGGATGTTGAGGACAAAAAACAAGTTAACTTCACCTAGTCAAACTTTCCCAATTGCCTTAAAACACTGAAAAAGCAAGCAATAAAGCATAACAATAAGACATGCGCTAGGGAGGCCAAGAATAAAGCAGATTTGATTCCAAGAGGTTTCCCAAGCACTCCATGACTCAAAATTAGAAATTTTTACCACTATGGATGTGTGGAGGACAACTTGCATAAGGTGGAATATGGAAACTAGGAAAATAAGACAAAACTTGGATTAATTAATGTCTAAGGTAGCTAACTATGGGTTGATTATTCTAACACCCCCCGTTAAGCCTAACTTATGAGTAATATATCAGAAAATTATAGGGCCTAGAAACAAGGTTTAGTCACCCTTTACATACTGCATGTCCATTTAACCAAGGAAAGAGGCAAAAACCCAATGGGAAAAATCCTCCCTTAAACATGGACTGTAAAACAAAATTT
>LPNX010252389.1:243625-255519 GCA_001517045.1 Pseudotsuga menziesii
TTTTGATAGGCCCTATAATTTTCTGATATATTACTCATAATTCAGGCTTAAGGGGGGTGTTAGAATAATCAACCCATAGTTTACCAACTTAGACATTAATTTAATTATTTTTGTCTTATTAGCCTAGTTCATGTGTCCCACCTTGTGCAAGTTGTCTTTTACCTATCCATAGTGGTCAAACTTGCCTTATTTGACTCATGTAGCACATGGGAAAGCCCAAGGAATCAAATCTAATTTATTCCTGGCCTCCTAGGTGCCCTTCTGCTTTTTCTGCTTTATTCCCTGCTTTTTCAATGTTTTAAGGCAAATGGAAAAGCTAGACTAGGTGAGGTGAACTAGTTTTTTGTCCTCTTCATCCTCCACTCTTTTCTCCATGAAAAATCATGTATGAGCTACCATTCCACCACTATTTAGCTTTCCTAAGCCATTTTTCTAATTCGTGAGCTCCATGACAGATTTGGGATCATCTTTTTACACCTATGGGAGATTTGCTTATTTTTAGTAAGCCTGCTTTATGCTAGATTTGAATTGCTCCTCATGCATTCAAATCCATGATGTATGTTATTTATTCAACAACCTATTATGATACAGGGTTGGCTATTGTACAATTATTTAATACAGTTTAGTGTTCAGCTCCAATTTCAGTCTCTTTTGTGAGTGATTTTGCATGATCAATTGTTAATTGTTGTGAGTAAAATTAATCTATCACATGGTTCAATTTCCACAGAAAGGCATGGATGAGAACATGGGTGAGTGGGAGTGGCTCTAGGTGAGCAATAAATGCCCAAAACAGTCCAAAAACCACCTAATCCGAGAACTAGCGCCTCAAAAGAGTCAAAATCCATGAAAAGGGGGAAGGAGAGCACATTCATGATTGAATGCAATTAATGTGGGTGCCTAGGTGTTAGAATGATCAACCTAGAGTGCATCAACTG
Source organism: Pseudotsuga menziesii (assembly GCA_001517045.1). Classification (NCBI taxonomy): domain Eukaryota; kingdom Viridiplantae; phylum Streptophyta; class Pinopsida; order Pinales; family Pinaceae; genus Pseudotsuga; species Pseudotsuga menziesii. Next base: position 244,561 of record LPNX010252389.1, read on the forward strand.
TGCAGAATGATCAACTAGGAGCGCATCAACTATAGCAAATGAACAATTTCCCTAATTCTAAACCATAGAAATCACTGCATAGAAGAAAATGAAAGTGTCTAAGGTATGAGAATATGGTACTAAAGATGGATTGTACTCTAACACCCCCCCCCTGATCCAGAGGATTATTCATCTTCCAAAAGTTACACTGATCCAATATGGTACAAGTTTTATTAATCTATTGTATGCTAGACATTATGTGAACAGTCGCGCAACTACCCCATGGTGCGCAGTTTATCGCATGCCGCGCAACTACCCCATGGTGCGCAGTTTATCGCATGCCGCGCAACTACCCCATGGTGCGCAGCTTATCGCATGCCGTGTAGTTACCCCATGGTGCACAGCTTATCGCATGCCACACAGTTACCCCATGGTGCGTAGCTTATCGCATGCCGTGCAGTTGTGGCATGGGCCGCGCAGTTCACACACCGTCCAGTTGAACAGTGAATGGTTTGTGGAGGTTACTCCTTTGCTGCGACATTTATATGCTACGATGGAAGATCAGGGGTATGGCGGAGTCCTCGTATGCCGTGATATTTGTAACTTTTGAGATGGCATCAAACGGTTATGTTATGTGGCATAGCCCAATGTCAGTCATTGCAACATGTTGTGAGTCAGCACGTATGCGTGGAGTTGGTTGCAACGCTTCGGGGATATGGAACGTCGTGGTAACGTAACGCTTGGGCCGAGACTTGGTGGGATGGCATGATTCAGTTTAGCATATGGTTGTAACAATGTAAAAAAGAATCCTTTACTTATCCTTCCTCTGAACTCTTAAATAAAGGATATTGGCCACCGAGAAGGGGGGACAGAGTAGACAGAGTGGAGAGACACAGATTGCTTTAGAGCGCAAAGCATCGTTTCTCTGTTATAAGAAGCTTAGAGAGATTTTGTTGCGAAGTGCCAGATGATGTTACTGTAGAAGTCGACATTCTCTGTTATAGTTAGTTTTCTTTTTCTTTGAATGCTAATTGTAACTTCCAGAAGAGAGGTCTTCAAGAATTTGTACAACATTCTGTTTACAGTTGCTGAAGTTGTTTCCAGAACCATTTTTGTACCATTTCAAAGAGATTAATTGGATCGGTACCCATTGGAGAGGGACCCAGAGATGTAGCCCAGTGGAGGGGGTGAACTCCATTATAAACTTTTGTATGTGATGTTGTGTTTTGTTTACATCTGCTTATTAGTCTTGTTTTCTCATTCCTGTTATGAGCATTTAATTTCTGTTAATGTTGTTCCATTAATTAACCTGTTGATCGCATTCTTTTACAACAAACTTTTAATGCACACAAGTTGAGGTCCTACGGATCATATTTGGTATCAGAGCTGGTTGACTGTTGTGCAAGTTTGTGAATGCTTACTAGGCTCAGGTTAAAGCGTGGTGAAGGAGAATTAGTTGAAGGAGATCCTGAGATTGGCTCCAGGAGAACATTCTCAAGAACCATGTCTTCTCCACGAGGGGAAGAAGAAGGACATACTGAACGGGAAAAACCTGTTATTTCTGAAACTGAGTTTCTGGAGGCTTTTATGAGCATGAAATCCATGATAGAAATTCTACTCGATGAGCGAACAGAAAGGAAGAAGAAAAAAGAAGGATCTTCTTCCAGAGATGCAAAAGTGGAAAAGGAAGAAAAGGGTAAAGGAGTAGGAGGTGATGGTGATCCTCCTGACACTAATCAGACTTTCTCTTCTTCTCATACTTCTCATTCAAATAATGCAAGTCCTAATATGCCTTATTTCAAATTGGATGTAAAATTTGAATTACCTATTTATAATGGAGAGTTAGATGCTGAAAAATTAGACAATTGGATCAAGCAGCTTGAAGTATATTGCAGGGTGTAGGGCATTAATGATGACCCTTCCAGGATTCAATTGGCCAATTTGAGGATGAGTGGAATGGCTCTTACTTGGTGGGAGAGAAATATTCAACAAGATCTTTGAAAGAATGGTAAAATTATTTCAGTTTGGAATGAATTCATTGAAGTATTAAGGAAACAATTTTATCCTTTAGGTCATATTCAACAATTAACCATGAGTTGGCAAATGTTTAGACAAGCTAAAGGACAAAGCATTCAAGATTATACTCATGAATTCAGAAAGAGGGCTATTGCATTGAATGTTTCATTAGATACATAGGAAACTCTTCTTAAGTACATTGGTGGCATGCATTCTTATTTGAAGCATACTTTGTTAATGTTTAATCCCATTAATTTGGATGATGTATGTGTTCAAGCTACCCATTTAGAAACCAGGGGTAAGCATGCTAATGATACTTTTGTGAAGAAATCCTTTAAATTTGACAGCAAGTCGAAAGATAAGGGGAAAAAGAGGATGTCTACTGTTAAGAAAGAAGGTGAAAAGCCTACATGTTCACATTGTCAGAAGGGACATGATGTCTCTAAGTGTTGGAAACTTCATCCAGAGTTAAGGCCAAATAAGTACAGAGGAAACAAAGATAAAGGAGAAGCAAAAGCTACTACAGCAGTTATTCAAGACTTGGGATCCGACTCAGGTGATGAAACAAAGGTTACAGCTATCAGAATCCAAGGTAAGGATAAAAGTATCTCACTTCCCATTGATGCAAAATCTAGTTCCAGTGCAAGTACAAATATGCCATCTACTTCTAAGCAAAATGATAAAGATAGAAGTGCACTGTTTCATGTTCGTGTCATTACAAAACACACAAATATTGATACATTGTTTGATAGTGGTTCACAAGTAAATCTAATATCAGAAGAAGTGGTTATGAAATTGCATTTAGTTATTGTGCCTCATGAAAAGCCCTATCCTCTAGGTTGGGTTACTAATGATACACGATTGCAATTTACAAGGAAATGTGTATTAAAATTTGCAATTACTGAAAATTTTAGGGATGAGGTAGAATTGGATGTAGTACCAATTGACATTTGTGGAATTATACTTGGGAGTCCATATTTGTATGAACGGAAAGCAGTCTTTTATAGAGAGCAGAATAAGTATCATCTTTTCAAAGAAGGTATGGAATATATTGTACGAGCACATAAGATAAAAACCAATCTAGCAATAGTCTCTGCAGGACAAATGAAGAGGTTGGTAAATGCGAGTAAGAATTTTGTGTTGATGATGGTTAAGATGAAAAATGATGAAGTCTCTAAATCTTTTGAAGAATGTGACCCTAAGCATAAATCTGAATTGATTGACATCATTTCTGAGTATGATGATTTGTTTCAAGATCCGAAGGGGTTACCACCAAAGAGAGAGATTCAGCATGAGATACATTTGCAGCAGGATGTGCCACTCCCGAACATAGCCATGTATTGGATGTCTGTAATGCAGAATGAGGAGATCAAGAAGTAGGTTCAGGAACTAATTGAGAAGGGGTTCATCCGACCCATCACTTCCCCTTGCAGCTCTCCTATAGTCTTGGTTCCAAAGAAGGATGGGTCGTGGAGGATGTGTATCGACTACAGGTCCCTTAACAAAATCACCATTAAAAACAGGTATCCTCTTCCTCGCATTGATGATTTGCTTGATCAGTTGAAACATGCAACTTACTTTACAAAATTGGATCTGCGTAGTGGGTATTATCAAATCCGTGTTGCTGAGCATGATTCTTGGAAAATAGCTTTTAAAACAAAACAGGGTTTGTATGAATGGCTTGTGATGCCTTTTGGGCTCTGTAATGCACCGGCTACTTTCATGCAAGTCATGAATGATGTCTTTCATTCATTCATTGATAATTTTTTAATTGTCTATCTAGATGATATCCTCGTGTTTAGCAAAACTTGGGAAGAGCACATTGTACATGTGAAGAAAGTCTTAGATGTATTGAGAAAGGAAAAGCTTTATGTAAAAATGTCCAAATGTGAATTTGCTAAAACTTCCTTAGTATATCTAGGCCATATTATTGGTGGAGGCCACCTGCGAGTGGACCCATCCAAGGTTGTTGTTATTGTAAATTGGCCACAGCCTAACACCGTTACTGAAATCAGAAGTTTTTTGGGTGCGGTTCAGTATTGGAGGAAATTCATTTCTGGGTTTTCTTCCATTGCTGCACCTTTACATGCATTGACAAGCGTTAAAGAAATTTTCCAGTGGGGAGGCAAGCATCAGAGAGCCTTCGACACTTCAAAGGAAAATATTAGCACATCACCAGTTCTGACATTGCCAGATTTGCAGCAGCCATTTGAGATCGAAACCGATGCCAGCGGGTTTGCCATGGGAGCAGTTTTGATGCAAGGAAGGAAGCCAGTCTGTTACCATTCAGAAACATTCTCTACTGCAGTAAGTAACTATCCGACCTATGAAAAATAATTGTATGCTTTAGTACAGAGTGTGAAGAAGTGGAAACATTATATCATGGGAAAAGAGACAGTCATACATACTGATCATCAGCCACCTCAATATTTACAATATCAAACTAAAATACAACAAAGTAGGCATTTAAGATGGATGGGATTCTTACAAAAGTTTCATCTCGTAATTAAGTACAAAAAGGGAATTCATAATAAGGTAGTAGACATGTCATCAAGGCCACCTACAAATGCTTCAATCATTCTTCAAAACAGTTCATTAACACATGAAAGTTATATTGAACAGTATGCATAAGATAAAGATTTTAAGAAAGTATATGCATCACTTAAACATGGTAAACAAGAAGAGAACTATTATGTGCATAATAAACTCTTGTATCATCTCGTTAAACTTTGTATTCCAGACAAAGAAAGAGTGCATGTGATTCGAGAAGCACATAGTTCATTGATTGCAGGACATTTTGGTGTAAGTAAAACACTGTCATTATTTCAGAATCATTGTTATTGGCCTCAAATGCAAGAAACTGTAGCTAAATATATAAGAGGTTGTGTTATGTGTGCAACAAGTAAGCCTAGCTATAGGAAATTGGGTTTGTACACACCTCTTCCAGTTTCTTCTCGTCCTTAGGAAAGCATTTCTATGGACTTCGTAGGGGGACTACCTATGTCTAGAAAATGGCATGATTACCTATATGTTGTTGTGGATAGGTTCAGCAAAATGTGTATCTTAATGCCATGTAACAAGCAGATCACTGCTGAACAAATAGCTCACCTGTTCTTTTAGAATGTTTGGGTACATTTTGGGCTTCCCATGTCTATTGTATCTGATCGAGATTCCCAATTCTTGGTAAAATTCTGGTCAACTTTATGGGAGCTTATGGATACTAAACTTAAGAAAAGTACAGCTTTTCATCCACAGACCGATGGACAAACACAGGTAGTGAACCAGACAATGGTTCAGCTGCTCAGAGGATATTGTAGTAAACATCCTAAACTTCAGGATGAGCAATTGCAGTATATACAGCATGCTTACAATCATGCAGTTCATTCTTCCACGAAGAAATCTCCTTTTGAAACTTGTTTTGGTTATCTTCCAAAAACACCGATGGACTTCTCTTTTGGCAAAGATGCGGTGGATGGACATCATGATGCAGATAAAGCTTTAAAGTTCATTCATAGAATCCAAGCAGTGTAGTAGGCAGTTCAAGAACAGTTGGAGAAGAGCCGGGAAAAATACAAGGCCAGGCATGACAAGCATCGAATTGATCATCAATTTCAGGTTGGTGATAGAGCTTGGTTACACATCACCAAAGAAAGAATGAAAGGTGAAGGTAAAAAGATTAAGCCTATCAGGTATGGTCCTTTTGAGATCTTGGAAAAGATCGGTACTAATTCTTTTCGCTTGAATTTACCTCCATACATGCAAATTTATTCAGTTGTCAATGTTGAGAATCTTAAATTGTATGAGCCTCCTATGATCATGGATGAGGAAACTAATATATAGATTTCTTTAGTTGATGATTTGGCACCTGAATACATGAAAGAGTTGCAAGATGATGTTATTCTTGACAAACATGTAAGGACTTCACAAAGGGGGAATGCTGAGTACCTTCGAGTGGGGCTTAAAGGCATGCATCCTAGCAAAGCAAGATGGATGGATATTGGGAAAGTGAGGGATCTGTACCCTCACTTGCTTGCCGAGTAATTCAAGCTTTTGGTGGTCCAAAAGCTCTTCAATGGGGAGGAATGATCTGTAGGATTATTTATCTTCTAAAATTTACACTGATCCAATATGGTACAAGGTTTATTAATTTATTGTATGCTAGACATTATGTGAACAACCACGCAACTATCCCATGGTGCGCAGTTTATCGCATGCCACACAACTACCCCATGGTGCACAGCTTATCGCATGTCGCACAGTTACCCCATGGTGTGCAGCTTATCGCATGCTGTGTAGTTACCCCATGGTGCGTAGCATATCGCATGCTGCGCAGTTGTGGCATGGGCTGCGCAGTTCGCACACCGTCCAGTTGAACAACGAATGGTTCATGGAGGTTACTCCTTTGCTGTGACATTTATATGCTGCGATGGCAGATCAGGGGTATGGCGGAGTCCTCGTATGCTGCGACATTTATAACTTTTGAGATGGCATCAAACGGTTATGTTACGTGGCATAGCCCAATGCCAGTCATTGCAACGTGTTGTTAGTCGGCACATATGCGTGGAGTTGGTTGCAACGCTTTGGGGATATGGAACGTCGTGGTAACATAACGCTTGGGCCGAGACTTGGTGGGATGGCATGATTCAGTTTAGCATATGGTTGTAATGACGTAAAAAAGAATCTATTACTTATCCTTCCTCTAAACTCTTAAATAGAGGAGACTGGCCACCGAGAAGGGGGGACAGAGTAGACAGAGTGGAGAGACGCAGATTGCTTTAGAGCGCAGAGCATCATTTCTCTGTTATAAGAAGCTTAGAGAGATTTTGCTGTGAAGTGCCAGATGTTGTTACTGTAGAAGTCAACATTCTCTGTTATAGTTAGTTTTCTTTGTCTTTGAATGCTAATTATAACTTCCAGAAGAGAGGTCTTCAAGACTTTGTACAACATTATGTTTACAGTCACTGAAGTTATTTCTAGAACCATTTTTGTACCATTTCAAAGAGATTAATTAGATCGGTACCCATTGGAGAGGGACCCGGAGACGTAGCCCAGTGGAGGGGGTGAACTCCGTTATCAACTTTTGTCTGTGATGTTGTGTTTCGTTTACATCTTCTTATTAGTCTTGTTTTCTCATTCTTGTTATGAGCATTTAATTTCTGTTAATGTTGTTCCATTAATTAACCTGTTGATCGCATTCTTTTACAACAAACTTTTAATGCACACAAGTTGAGGTCCTACGGATCACCCCCCCACCCCCCCTCCCTTAATCTTGACTTGGTACAACTTATCCAAAAATATCATGGAGGCCTTGGCAACAAAGGATCAAGTCACCTCATACAACATAAAATTTTACTTGTCCATAGAAACAAGGTAAGGAGGAAAACCACATGGGAACAAAATCTCCCCTCAAAAATGGAAATGGAGCCAAAAATATGAAAGTGAACAATAGTCATCACCCACTCCAAGAAGGGATACCAGATAGGTGAAGGTATTCTCTATGAAGCACTTGGTGAAAATGTCAGCAGTTTTCTCTATAGATGGGAAATATTGCAAGGCTATAACCTGATCATGCACCAAGATCTGGATGTAGTGCATATGTATCTCAATTTGTTTGGTCCTCTTTCTCTACAATGGATTTATGTAAATCTTGATTGCACTTTTATAATCACACCAAATCATTGTGGGTGAATCAAATGCAACTCCAAGTTCCGGAAGAATACCTTGCAACCACACACATTGTGTAGTTACGTTCATTGCTCCTCTATACTTGGCCTCTTCTAAAGAAATGGAGATGGTTTGTTGTTTATTTATTTACCAGAATATGGGACCTTTTTCTAGCATGAATACATAACCTGAAGTGGAATTCCTATCATTGGTATCACCAGCTGAATCAGAATCTGAAAATCCTGCTAGTTCTAGTGGAGAACCAACAACACAATGCACCCCAAAGTGTCTGGTTCCTTGCACATAGTGAAGGATCCTCTTGTATGAATTCCAATGGATGTCATGAGTCTTCTGGATATATCTAGCTACATCACCTACATCATATTCTAAATCAGTTTGATAATGCATAAGATACAACAAACTCCTGACTAGATGTCTATACAACGAGTTGTCCACCAATGGGCATTCACCAACTTCACCTAGTTTGATACCAGAAAGGAATGGGAACTTGGATGCCTCAAATTGATCCATATTAAACTATTAACATGTTTGAAGCATACTTTTTTTGGCTTAACTTTATTCTTCTTTCATATTTCTCAATTTACAAACCAAGAAATTGCTTCAACAATCCAAGATCATTCATTCAAAATTCTCTGTGCAAAGAGGCTTTGATTAACCCATTTTCTTTATGCAGCTACCTGTAATCAAAATATCATCAAAATACAGTACAATGACCTAAAATACATCACCAAAATGCTGAAAATAAATATTATAATCATATTTTCATCTTTTAAAGCCAAGTGATAGCATAAAATTGTCCATCTTGGCATACCAAGCCCTTGGGGATTGCTTGAGGCCATAGAGTGACTCCTTTAACCTGCATATAAGAGAAGGATCCTCTTGGAAACCTTCATTTTCCTGAATATATATATATTCCTGTAGCTCACCATGGATAAATTCACTTTTGACATCCATGTGGTGAACCTCCCAGCGCTCGCTTACAACAATGGCTAAAACTTGCCTGATAGAGTCCATCTTTGCAACTGGTGAAAATGTCCCTAAATAGTACACTCATTGGAATTAAGAGAAGAATTTGGAAACCAATCTGGCCTTATAATTTATATTAGACCTATCAGCAGAAACTTTACTCCTATAGACTCATTTGCATTGCACTAGCTTCCTCTTGGAGGGCAAGGGAACCAATTCCCAAGTCTCATTTTCCTGTAGAGAATTGAAATATTCTTGCATGGATGTTTCCCATCATGGATAAAGTGATGCTTCCTGATATGTTTTAGGATCATATCCAACTATCATGAATCATTTCTCAGCAAGAAAAACTTCACTTTCAATAGAAACAGTGTGAAATTGTGATATAGTCTTCTTAAGATCTAGTGGATTGCCAACTAAATCCCTAGCTTTTTGTATTGTTTTATCTTCCCATTTGGGTAGAGTGGGTAAGCCATGACCGTAATCGTCATCTTCAGACATATCAGAATCTGAAATATCATAAATATCATAAAAATATTCATCACATGTGTCATCTTGTGGTGGAGGGGATGAGCATTCCCTCGGTACTAGTTTGAGATCTGGAATGACTTCTTCTTCGAATTGCACACTTATTTATATAAAAGTATTTTGAGTTGAGATATCAAAAAGCTTGTATCCATTTTTATATTCACCATATCCCACCATGATGCACTCCTTGCTTTGTGGCTGCAAATCTTTTCTCTTTTCTGGAGGAATTCTAGCCCAAGCCCTTGAGCCAAAAATCCTAAAATGTGAAATATTTGGCTTGTGACCAAACCAAGCCTCATATGGTGTTTTTCCATATAATTATTTGTGAAGAGCCCTACTTTGAATGTATGCAACACAGTTAATGGATTCAACACATTTCTTAGGAATCAAATCCTTGGCTTCAATCATACAGGTTGTCATCTCCTTGAGCGCCATGTTCTTCCTCTCTACCACACCATTTTTTTTGTGGTGTGTTGGGGACCGAATGATGCATTTGGATGCCACATTCTTCACAGAGGTGCTGAAAAATATTGTTAACATAATCTTTACCACTATCAGTCTGAATTACTTTTATCTTGTTCCCACATTGATTCTCAACTAGGGATTTCCAAACCTTAAGTGTCTTAAAGACTTCATATTTGAGTATGAGAAAGTAAACCCAACAAAACCTTGAGAAACCATCTATGAAGGTAAAAACATACCTTGTTCCTCCATATGAAGGTGTATGAAGAGGTCCAATAAGATATGAATTCACCAATCCAAGAACTTGAGTAGCTCTCCTTTCTTTCCCTTTCTCATAGCTACTCTCTAGATGTTTTCCCACCACACAAATAATGCATGCCCCATTGGAGGTCTTGATAGGAGGAAGCCCTTCCACCATTCCTTCTTTGTTCAATTCTTGGAGGCATGTGTAGTTCATATGACCGAACCTCTTATGCAACATATTTCTCATTTCATTGGCATGAGATAAGAGCACTTTCCCTCTGGATTAGGGAAGAAAATGAGAGAATTTGTACATCCTTGCTTGATGATCAGCAAACCCTAATGCCACCACCTTTTTGCTAGATATTTTAGCTATATCCATTATGTCTAGAGTAAACGTTGCTCTTTTAGATTCACTGGAGTGTGTCATTTGGTACACTGACAGTAGGTTCACTACCAATTCTGGCACAAACAATACATTATCGAAATACCCATCTTCAATATCGATCCTGCCAATCCCCTTGGCTTGGATCTCTAAATCATCACCCATTCAAACAGTTGGGAAACTGTCTAAATACATGGATGTGAAGAAATATTTGATAGAGGCCATGTTCCTTGATTCTCCCAAATCAATGATGAAGGATTAATAATCCAAACAACCAACAACCAATGCATGGCACCTCTCTTTGTTGTCTGAGCCTAAACCTCCATCCTTCTTCCTTGCGCCCTCTAGGACTGGGATGTTTTTCTTCTCCAACAGCTGCACCATCATGTATATGGTATTCTTTGTACATGCACTCTCTGAATTCCACCCTTTGTTATAGTAGGTGTATTTGGTCTTCTCCTTGTTCTTATTGTCCTTGTATTTGTAAGGATTTGAACCCTCATTAGGAAATTTGGGTATGTCTTGCTTCTTCTTGTCTGGATGCTTCAAATCCTTGGATTTATTCTTTCCTTTGGATGGATTCAAAACCCTTGCAGCAAGAGTGTTGATGTATATGTAACTTCGGAATGTATTCTTCTATGTATTTTATATTATTGTAACCCGATGTTTATTCCGGGATGTTTCTATTATGTATTTGA
>LPNX010252414.1:3246-21261 GCA_001517045.1 Pseudotsuga menziesii
AAATTCTTTATTATATATATATATATATATATATATATATATATATAAAAGAATAATAATTAGATCAAAGAGGCTCATTCTACAGCAGAGTAAGGGAAGATGTGTAAGTCCTTTTGTGCTCCTATAGAGTTGAAAAGTGCCCTTTATAAAAATAACAAAATGTTATAAAAAATAACATGTTTGCTCATTTTAGTTAAAAAATATTTCTTAGACTCACAGATATAAGAGTGATGCATGGCCAACCTTAGATGGAAAAGGTTCTCCCAATCTAGAGGAAAAACTCAACGTTGGCTGAATGAAAGAGGCCAAATGCCTATTTACTCTCTTTTTGTATATGCTTAGTCTCTCATTTGTAATTATGTCAGTTTTCAATTTTCTTTTATAAGTAGTGTAGTATTTAAGGGACTTTGGGATAAATATATAGGAATAGAGAAAAACTATGAGAATAACACTCCAAACATTTTTTTCCTTTGGTGTTACTGTCAACATTTTCCTTTGTTATAACATTTGTTAAATGTAGTTAGATATATTTTTTTTAATAATGAAAGAGGCTAAATGCCTATTTACTCTCTTTTTATATATGCGTCGTCTCTCACTTTTAATTATGTCTATTTTATTTTATACGTAGTGTAGTATTTAAGGGACTTAAGGATATATAGATAGGAATAGAGAAAAACTATGAGAAAAACACTCCAAACTCCTTCTCCTTTGGTGTTAATGTCAATATTGTAATAAACCAAATAATTATTAAATTGTTTAAGACTTTGATTATCTATTTTTATATAGTTTGACAAATAAAGTCAAAATAAATGGAATGGAATTATTATTATTATTAATTAAATAACTGAGAGGAATTGAAACTGAAGTAGTTCTTAAAAGAGTGTTTGTTGACCCACAAAGGGAAATGACAAATGGAAAAATCTGCTGAGTAAAAACTCAAGTGATGCAGGAGACCTCTTCCCCAAAATCAAGTTGGAATGCCTTGTGGAGCATTAATGAGCAGGTGGCTCATAAATGACCAAGTCCTAGGCAAAATATTATAAAGTATGTTTCCATCGAGTAAGCAGAAGGCTTGCGATGGAGGGGAAATGATCTATTTAATGAAAAGCTAGAGATTGCACATTGTTCAGAATTTTTCCTTATGGTTCAACAAACATGCTCAAGGGTTCCAGAGCAAGTAAATTTAGCTGTTCTAGGAGTTGGTTGGGATGAACGACATCTTCAATTTCATATTCCCATCAGTGGTGACAGGTTCTTTACTAAGTTATCTAATGCATTGGTCTTGTTATTTAAATTCTGAAAGTAGAATTTAAATCTGACTGCGCTATAAAACTATAAATATGCAAAAATGTTAATTAGTTTTTCTTTTAGCATTTTCTTTACTTTATAAACATTTGTTACTATTTCAATTTTATTATGTATAGGATTTTAGGAATCACAAGTATGTTTCTATAAAGAAAATTATTTTTATTTTATATACAGTACCTCTATACACTGTCATAACCGTAGGTTAAATAGCTAGAACCAAGAGGCTTCTTATCACGATTTCATTTACAATAATTATTTTTAATCAAGTGATTAAACAATGTATTTATAATGACAAATGAAGAAAACCCTTTATCTTATGGATTAAACTTAAGCAAATCCAAAACAATAATTTAACTTAAAGATAAAATAATACAGTTATAACAAACTAAGAATCAAAATAGGAGTTCAATTAAGAGAGTCTTCAGTTTTTATAGTTCTTGGAACTGGTTTCTGACCAATCAGTTCCGTATCCAAATCATAACTAACATTTAAGATATAAATAAAAACTTTATAATCAAATTCTAGATGGCCGAGTGTTGATATGTCAACTTAAATGAAAAAATATCCTATAATCTTCTATTAAAAAACCGCATGGATTTTCCAGTTGCAAGGAAATTACCAGACCCAATGTTTTAATGTTTAAGTTATCTTAAAATCATAAGGAGGATAGAAATCTCTTTTCTTCAAACTCCGAGTAGGGTAAACCTAGGAGCTCTTCCAATTGGCTTGCATATTAAATTGAGGCATACCTTGTTATGTATATTAGATCCATCATTCAGTGAATGGAACTGCAGCATTTTTGGGTACATGCATACATGCATGCAAATGTTAGTTTTCTCTGAGGTATTTAAAACATGAATTTAGGATTAAAAGGTATACAGGAAAATATTTATCACCTTGAAATAGAGTAATGGATTACATAGGAGGATGTAAACCTCGCCGCATGGCCCTTACGCTACCATCCATTCCTTTTAAAATTTTGTAAGGCTATCTTGGTAACCATTTCAAAAAATCCCAATATGTAACTCTACATAAATTATGAATTTAACTGTTAGTAAAGGAAAATTTATTTAAACCCTGAATCTTTTGTTTCCAATGAAATGCTTACCTATGGATAAATCTTGGGCCCTAATGGCAAGGCCAGAGATACTCTCGACTCATCAATCGATCAAGTAACCACTCATTTGGTCCTCTTTGCCTCACATGTCAAAACAAAGCATTATTATTATTTCCTACAATGTGAAATCAAACTAATATGTTTTGATAAAACAAACTTGGGCAGAGAGTTATACCTTCAACGAACACTCAAAGGGCCAAGGGTTTTCTCCTCCAAGCTCTCCATTATTTTTCTTTGCCCCGCACAAACCAAAAACATAAGGTTCAGTCTTCCTTTGTTTCCTGCAAAAGTTCAAATAGAATAGAGTTTTCAAGTCTTAAACAAAATGATTACCTTTCCTTTTTACAAAACGCGTCATCCTAGGAAGCTCCTGCATCAAAGGATGAAGGACAGTACACCTAGAGCTTTACACCTTACCACACCGAAGATGAAATAGCTAAGACTACTTAAAGGCTAAAACTCAACCGAAACTGGCTGATAAAAATACTTATAGCACAATGTAGTTGTTCGTTAACCGAGCAGATATCTAGCAATCATGTCTGGAGGCAATTTAAAAGTAAATAGAGCACAACAACGCGATAAAGAAATTTAGAATGAAACCATCAAGTAACCACCAGAGGGAAACAAAGAACAAAAACCTCCATGACTGATTAACTGTACTGAACCCGACATAAAAAAAGCTAATTTAGTTCTTTCAACACTGTGGATCGTGCACAGTAATGATGTAGGGCCAGGATCTACCTTCCCTTTTACGAAAATCATTTTAAAGCATGCCTTCAACATTAAATTGGCATGGTTATGCTATCAACTCACACGCCATGGCTTAGGACAACGTTAGAAACATCATTTAAATCTCATCTTAACTCACAAGTTATAATCCATCGTCGTTGTCATTTTTAAAGAACCCTTAGGCGCATATCATAAACTTGGCATAGTATTGTAACATAGCTTATGCCTTGTAACCCTTGTGAATCTGTTAAGTTGCATAACATACTTTAGCCTAAAGTGTTTCAACATAATACTTTAACCTAGGGTGTTTCAACATAATACCTTAGCATAAGGTGTTGCGACATACTACTTTAGCAAAAGGTGTTTCATCATAGTACTTTAGCATAGGGTGTTGCAGCATAATACTTGAGCATAAGGTGTTGCAGCATAGTACTTTAGCATAAGGTGTTACGGCATAGTACTTTGGCATAGTATTTGCAAAGAAACAAATTGTAACATTAACATATCACCTTGTTGTAAAGCGATGATTCTGGAAGTGTCATAGTTGGATTTACTACAGGAGGGACCACAAGTCTTGTCTTCATATAGACAAGAACTTAAATTATAATTGTAACACACCTCAAAATCGCAAATTTTTTTTTTTTACATGCATTGTTTTTACCTGTCTTTTGCTAGCATATTACTCATGTTATAACTTATGTGGATTATTAATATCTTCATCATTTTTTTTATGTTAGGTTCTATTGATTGAGGCAATGGCCAGTTCCTTTTGAAACATTCAACCATGCCCATAGAGGTGATGTTCTCAGTTTACTTACTTTTAAATTGATTAATTTTACTAGGGCCTTACTTGCCCTAAGGCTTGGGAGACTATCCATAGTCTTGATCCCAACCCTTATGTAATAAGTTTATCAAGTGTGAAATAAAGGCCTTAGGCCTTACCATATCCTAAGCTATGGTATGTTTGTGATCCTCCCCTTAAGCACAATGGCTTTGGATTTGTCATGGTATATGGTATTAACCATCGTATAAACCTTCGTTATAATAATATAAGTTTATCTTTTATGATGCAATGGTTTTTGTTTGGCATATCTTATACCATGGTCTGCGATGTTAAGGGTTCTTGGCATAAACGAAGGTTTTGTATGATATATTTATGCTACGGTTTAAACTATATAACACATCATTTGAACCTTGATGTTATAACACGCATGCAATGATTTCGGGCCATGATTGCTCTGAACGTGGGTTACAAGTGGTACTTGGTTGACTTTAAACATTGTCCTAGATATGAGTTGATAGCGCAACTAGGATCTTGAGCTGGCCCTACACCTTTATGCTAGGATTTTAAAGTTTTTTACAGGGTTATAACATGTTTTTGGATTGTCAGAACCCTTGTTATTGTATTGGTTGTTTTGGTTTTGAGCCGGCAAGATCCAAAGCTCTACTTCTATGGTAATGGTTGTGAAAAAAGGGTTTATGGTTTGCTGTTGCATTAATGGAATTTTTCTTTTTAACCTTTCCAAGGTACTCTGGATCCTATGGATTCCTGAACGGTCTGCACTCCCTTGCTGGTGCTTCAATGCAGCTTGTCATTTCTTTGGCCATACAAACTTCCCGCTAACAGGTAAGAAGACCTTTGAAAAAAAGTCTTTGTAATTTACTTGATAATAAAATCCATGTTTATGAAGTTTTCTAATGTTATGGTTTTATGTTTAGAGGAAGAGGAGGATAAGGGTACTCCGAAGGAACCGACCCCTAGCCCTCTTTGCAATACACAAAGGTAAGGGTTTAATCATTCTCCCTCTTTTCGTTTTGTTAATAACATTTCAATTCTAACTGTAATCTAAAATTTTTATAGGTTGAAGGTGTTGGTGAGGGAGACGACATGGTCACCTCCTCCCAGGACTGCGTTTTTAAACACCCAGGTATGCGTAAGTTTTTTTTTATGAATCAACCTTCTACTATGAACAATCATCCTCAAAATAATGACTTGTCTAAACAATGTTTGTAGGGAATGTCGATACTAGCATGGGACGAGATTGGAAAACACACAAGTTTGTTAAGATAAGTCCACCCTTTATTTAACAATGTTGTATACTAAAAATCCTTGGGGTTTACCTGGCAGAGTCTCTTGCGGCCACTTGCTTCGGAAATGTTTTGTTTTTTCATGCATTGTATTTTTTTTAAAGAAAAGAATACGGAAGCCATCCGAGATGGGATTAAAACCAATTCTGTGTATGTGATATTGATTAATATAAGCGATGACCCAGCCCAGGGTTTGTGCAATTTTCTATTAAGAGTTTTGTTTTTAATTTAATCTTGTATATTGTTTGTTTGAATTGAATGGCTGCCATCCTTCTATGGTATTACGGCCATGAACACAGTGGTTGATTCAATACTGCAATGCTGCCTTTGTATGTAAATATTGTGAAGTATGAAGTAGATGGTTTATTCATTGTATTATGTGATTAACCTTAGCATAAACGTTGGTAGCCAATAAATGGACTTACGGACATTTCTGTATTTACTTAGTGTTTGTTTTGGTTATTACGACCCATAGGGTTTGCGATTACCTGTGAAGTAAATACAATATTTTGTTAAGGCTCGATTGCCATCAACGATGGCCTTTAATGTCAGTCCTTGGGAAACACAGATTTTCTTAGTGATTTGGTTTTGATATGGAAATCGTAGCTGCAACAACTAGCATATATGCTTACGATTGTGTTGTGGGTTACTTATATATTTTAAGTTTACTAAACTTCTAGATTCGTGAAGGATTTCAATAGATTGGTTAAATCTTAGTTGTAACTATCATGTAGGTGACTGTTTGTATAGCCTCCATGCTGTAAAGGAATACTCAGCAATTGTAATCGATTGTGATTCTTAGTTTGTGGATCCTTAAATGGTCAGTTCATAATTTACTTAAGTTTAATTCGTAGATTATTTTTTTTAGATCCTCAATCCGATTATAACTGTTTACTTGGATCCATAAGGATTGTTTATCATTTGCACTATATTCATTTTGTATGGGTTTAACATATGGGTTTATTTGTGTAAGATTTGTTTTAAACGAATATAATATAGCTCTATGTTTGTAACTTTATTTATAATAGATCTACTCCATACATTAATAAAACCTTATACTTTTATGCTAAATTAATTCTAGATAAGCAAAGAACTAGGTTATATATTGTGACCATATAAGTATATAATTTTGGTGCCTTAAAGATTGAAAAATATGATATAATTATAAAGGAAAAGAGTGTAGAGATACATTAACTAAATCTGTCACATAGGGAATAATTAGGTATAAATCGATCACATATCCATTAATCACAAATTTCGATTTTCAATATATAACGAATAAAAAGAAAAAAAGTCCTAACTCTGGTATGGATGCCTGATCTAAGAACTTTCCTAATTACCATTTAACATTTATAATCCAACATAAATGAATAAAAACTAATAGATGAATGTAGGATAATCTATGCATAATAGGTTTTACATTAATCATTCACATCTAGAATAAAACATTCTACTGTAGATTTAAAACATAGAATAAGAACCTGGCACCAATGCTAGGAAAACAAAAGTGGAAAAGTTGTTCCTCCCAACCAACTCCTAGAGCAACCAAGTTACATGCTCCAAAACCCCTGAGCATGTTCATTGAACCACAAGAGAAAATTCCTTCAATGTGCCATCTCTTCCATTCTCATATTTAATTCCCGTCCAATGCTAGCCTCCTGCTTGCTTATGGACATACTATTATATAGTATTTTGCCTAGGACTTGGTCATTTATGAGCCTTGTGCTCTTTAGCACTCAACTAGGAGTTGTGACCTGATTTTTGGGGATGTTGCCTCCTGCATATTGAATTCTTACTCCGTGACTTCAACCACTTGTCTTTTCCTGTTGTGGGTCAACAAACACTCTTCAACAACTATTTCCACTTTTATCCCCTCTTCAGTATTATATTAATAAATATAATTCATTACAAATGTTTTATTTTTGACTTTTTGTCAAAAATAATAAATAAAGTATTTTTCAGCCAAAATTAACAATAAATTATTAATTTCAAGTGCATTACAATAATTATTTATGGAAAATGATAGAATTGAACTTACCGGTAATAAAAAGCTCTATGACATTTAAATAAAATAATGGTGTATTTTTTTGGGTTCCTGAGAAACATTCTCCTCTGTTATAACATTTGTTAAATGGTTAGATATACTTGTTTTAATATAAGATAGTTTCTTGTTGTTATTGTTAAAAAAATTAGTAAATTTAATTAAATGGAAAAAAATATAATAAGATTTTAAGATAATAAAAATTCTAATATAAAATAAAATAAATATAAATTTTAGTATAAATATATAATTAATATAAATTTTATCTATAAATATATAGATTAAAATAAAAATAAATTTAAAAACGATTAATCTATTAAGCATTTCATTAATCATCATTTACATTATAGATTTTTTTTCAATCGAATTTTCTTTTAATGAAATATTTATCAAATTTTTTTTGTTTTAACTATTTTATGAAAAATAAATATATTTTATATTAAAGATGCCTAATATCAAATCCTCAAAATAAATTCATTCTAATTAAAAATTAAGTTATATATTTATATATCCTCAAAATAAATTCATTCTAAAAAAAATTAAGTTATATATATATATACATATAATTTATAATCAAATATTTAAATTTTACATTCTTTAACAAAATCAAAATATTAACTAATTGAGATATTTTAAAAATTGAAATATTTATTTTTATATTTAAAATAAAATTTATGTTTTTTTTTAACTTTACAAATTTTCCTTTTTATAATAAAAATTGTAAAACCTTAAAATATAATTTATTACTTTGGTGGTTAGGAAGAATGACTTATTATCTTTTCCACCCAAAGTTCACAACAAGTGTTGCGAGTGTTAAAAGAGATAATGGTTTCTTTGTTTGGCTGTACAAATTCCACCGAGACTATTCTTTGAGCAGCGTAAAGTCAATTCAATACGGACATCTCACAGGCTTGGTAGAACGTCGTGAAAATAAAATTTATTTATTTTTTTGAATTTTTGAAAATTTTAATTTTATAAGTAAAAATTGAAGGAGGAATAGCTTGATATCTTCTCTACCCAAAGTTTAAGATATGATGCTCTTGTTTAACCCCATATAATGATTGAATGGAGTATATAATCTGATCATACTTTGAATCTCATAAATAACCAATGTCATAATTTCTACACATTCCATCAACATTCTGACAATTAGAAGAGATAAAGCTTTCTTTGTTTGGTTGTACAAATTCCACCTAGGCCATTCATTGAGCATAGTAAATTCAAGTCAATGCTCACATCTCATAGGCTTGGGAGAATATCGTGACATGGATAACCTGTGGGGAAATTTCTCAGAAACATTATTGAGACTTACTCGTGTGGTAGCAATTCATTCCGACAATGTTATCCTATGTCATGTGGGTTGGCATCTCTAGATGGGAAAATATTTGAATGATAAAGATTCCTTGGATGGCAAAATATTTAGTGGGATTTTGTGGCTGGAAAAGATAAAGCTTAAGCTTTCTTTGTTTGGTAGGCCCCAGTAAACTCAACTCAAGTCAATACGAATAGATGAAATACTTTGGAGGGTGTTAGACTCTGAGGAGGTCAAGTCAATACCAATAGATGAAAAGATGGGAGTAGGGTTGGAATTTTATTTCATTTCTGTTTTGAGTTAAAAAATATATTGAACTTAAAATTCATTTCTTAATAAAATTTTATTAAAAATTTAAACAATCATAATATTATTTTTTATTATATACTTAAAAGAATCTAACAAAATTAAAATGGCACAAATAATATCCACTAACATTATGCAATTTATGGTCATGTTTTTGTTGATCCTAATTCAGTTGATATCTCCTCTAGAAGGAGACCTAATGTTTCAGTGAGAAAGACAAAGAAATAGGGAAATTTTCTTTCCAAACCCCCCCCTTTCTGAGGAAACAGAGGAAATTGCCTCTGTTTTCCTAAACCTTCAAATTTCTTTCCTTTTTGACAAAGGCCTCCCAAAGGCTATGGGTTCCTCATCCTTCGATTATTCCCAGGCTCTTAAATATTTGATAGCCCCCCCTCAGTGCCCAAATGGTCCTTGTGTCCTTTAATATCAGCGGGTTAGGTAGTGGACCCAAAAGAGCTTCCCTTAAGTGTTTTTTAGATAGGACTAAGCCATGTGTTTTATTGCTTCAAGAGATTATGACAGATGGGGTCTCGGTGTGTGATTACTTTCTGAAAATGATGTCGACTTGGCATGTTTCAGATTGGGACTCTTGTAGAATGTTAGGGGTTACATTGGTGGCATGGAACCCCCAGGTGGCAAGCTTCAAAGCCTATTTGTCCAAGGTGGGTAGTTTGGTGGAAGGTCAATTACTAGGTTACAAGAGGGTTATCAGAGTTCTTAATATGTATGCTCCCTATAGCAGCAGATTGGAGTATTGGGAATTTTTTTTTGAATATGGCATCATGGATGATAGATCTCTCATAGTGGCAAGGGATTTTAACCTTACTTTATCCCAGGATGAAGTCTTGGGGGATGGAAAGATTGATGATCCCATTGCAGTGTTTTTTAAGACCAAGATGGAAGAGAAGAATCTGATTGATATAGTGTCGAATGTGATGTGCCCCACCCGGTCAAATGGAAGATGTGGAGCTACGGGGTCCGGATTGATTCCTCATGTTTAAGGATCTTTGTGATTTTTTTGGAAATTATAGAACGTGGTCCCATTCGTTGGGATTTTCAAACCATAAGGCGATTCTCGTACAAAATGACTTTGACAAGAGTAGGGTTAAATACCCTTTCAAATTTAATCCTATTTGTCTTGAGGATAAAATTTTCTATGACTTTGTTAGAGAAAAGCGGTCTTCATGGTCGGGCCTTAACGTTTCATCAAAACTTTATGGGTTGACTGAAAAATTGAAAAAAATAAAGTTTGAAGTCCAAATATGAGAAAACTTGACAGGCTAAAGACTGTAAGAAGTTGGAAGAAATATAAGCTGAAATTCAGTCTCTCTTCAGAGTGGTCGACGAGTTTTTTTTCTCTTTTGACAGGAAGAAGAGACTGTATGAGCTGGAATCCAACCGTGGTATTTTGCTTAAACAAAGGGAAGAAACTCGGTGTCAGAAAATAGAGCGATTTGGCTAAAATCAGGGAACAATAACTTGAAGTGTTTCCATATATTTGCAAACCAGCGAAGGATTACTAATACAGTTTGGGAGATTAATTCTGATGAAGGTGAAGTTTGCTCTGATCAATATTCTATCTGAAAGGTTGTTGTTGATCATTTTAATGCTCAATTCGATCACCTCGTGGTATAAATATCTTAGAATAGCTTTCAACTTTGCAGAATTTTCCTCAGATGTTTATTGAAGAAGATTGTGTAGCTATTGATAAACCAGTGACTATTGACGAGGTTGCTCATACTTTGTCAATGTTTAGGCAGGACAAGGGTCCTGGTCCCGATGGTTTGACCATATAATTCTTCACACATTTTTTTGATGTTTTTGGCTAGGAAATCATAGTGGCGATGGAAGAGGCTACGTCCCAAAGAAAATCAATGATTCCTTGAACTCTACATTCCTCAGTCTAATCCCTCAGAAGGATCTTCTGAAGCCTGTCAACGAATTTTGGCCAATATATTTAGGCAACGCGCTTTACAAACTTATCGCTAAATTAATAGCTGAAATGATGAAGCTGTTTCTGGGAATGTTTATTTCTGCTGAACAATTTGCTTTCTTACCAGAAAGACAAACCACAAATGTAGCAAAGTTGGCCCAAGAATGTTTACATTCTACCAAAGCACGTAAAAAGACAACTTTCTTTCTAAAATTGGACCCAATGAAGTCCTACGACCGTGTGGATTGGTCTTATCTCATACTGATTCTGGTGCAAATTGGATTGTCCTCTAACTTGGTCGAATGGATTATGAGTGTTGTCACTTCGGTTCAGTATGCGGTGTTGGTCAATGGTGTGCCTTCTGAAACCTTTAAGGGTTACAGAGTTTTTAGGAAAGGTTGTCTTCTATTGCCTTACCTATTCAATTTAGCTATTGAATGGATTATCCTCCTTATCAGTCAAGAAAAATCTCAAAATATTCTCTTGGGGTTTAATGTGGCTAGAGGGTTGTCTGTCACCCATATTCTATTTGTCGACTATGTGCTCATTATCGGCGGTGGTTCATTGGAATAATGGAAATTTCTATAGTCTTTATTATTATGCTTCTGTAAAGCTTCTGGTCTAGAGGTAAGCTCAAAAAAATCCTTTCTCCAATACTCTTGTATGGATTAAGTATTAAAAGATTGGTTGTTAAATTTATTCCCCTTTAATTCTAGTCATATTGAGGAAGGATTTAAATATTTGGGCTTTGTCATTCAGCCAAATGGTTATGGACCAAAAGATTGGGAGTGGATGATGAAGCATGTTTCTAGGAATATTAATAGTTGGGCCTTCCATTACTTATCTCTCGGAGGAAAAATGGTTTTGATTGAGTTAGTTTTACAAGGGATTCATGTGTACTAGATGACTTTATTCTCTATTCCAGCTTCGATCTTTTCAAGAATGAGAGAAAAAAATCTTCCATTTGCTATGGTCAGGATCTTCGGAGACTAGGAAATTTCACCTAGTTGCATGGGGTAAATTATGTATCCCTTGTGATACGGGTGGTTGGGGCTTTAAACACCTAAGACACTTCAATGCTGCCTTATGCGCCAAATCGATGTGGAGATGTTTGTTTGGAATAGGTTTATGGGGAAATATGATAAAGGAAAAATATTTCAAAGGGATGGATTCAATCTTTTGGATCTAAAATCGATTTGGTGTAAAGTCGGGTGTTTCAACCATTTGGAAAAGTCTTGTAAGAAGTATTACTTTTATATCAAACACTCTAAGATCTCAGTAGGTAGTGGTATCCAAATAAATCTAGGTATTGATCCGATATGTTGGATGGGGGATGATTCTATAAATAAACATGATCTGGTGATAGACCTGCATCGTAAGAATCTTTTTGTGTTGAAGGACATTCAAAGAGATTCCGGTTTAAATTATTGGGCCAATTCTTTGGAGTTGGGTTTGATAGGTAGGTTTGTCGAAGAATGGGATCGTTACATTTCACCCCTGAACCATGGAAATATCACTCGTTTTTATTCTGACAACAAGCTGGTTTGGTCTTTCAATCCTAGAGATTGTAAAGTGACATCCAAGCTAGAATATCGCTCTATTATTTCTATGCATTCATCAGACGTGTCTTAATGGTGGTCGACTTGTTTGTGGAAAGGAGAGATGCCTTTAAAAGTCAATCTCTTTATGTGGTTGGTCTTGAACAATAAAATTCTGACTTGGGAGACACTGCAAAATAGGTGATAAGAGGATGGTTAAAAGTGGGTAGGGGCACTAACACTTGAGTGGAAGTAATTGGGCTATGGAGCAGACTCTTTGTGGTAAAATTATGATGGATTGAAAGAAATCCATGTATTGGGTGACTCTCAAGTGATAATAGATTGGGTAATGGAAAAATCTCAAGTACTGTCCTTGGAATTATTCCATTGGTTGAATGACTCCAGAAGAATGATGAATGAGTTCAATAGCTTATCCTTCAACCATATTTTCTGTGAGATGAATTCTGAATCTAATGCTCTTTCTAAAACAACTCTAGATGATATGGATCGAAGCATCTACCTTTCTATTTGCATGGATGGTATTTGTGAGCGTACTGATACTATGGTATTTTCTAGATAAGTTTTTTCTGGTTGAAATTTTTGTAATGGTCATGCACCGATCTCTTTTTGTTTATATGATCATCAAGCTTGTATTAGCTGGTTGATAGGCTTGTTCAAGAGATAGGGTATTCTGTTTTGTAGTTTTTGTAGATCTGCTCAGTTATGATGAGTAATTTTTTGGCACTTTGTTGTTGGTTTCTTTGTACCTGAGTTATCAGTATTTGCTAATACAACTTTTATTATAATAAAAAGTTTTTCTTTTATTCCTGAAAAAAAAAACATTATGAAATTTACCACAACATTATACAATATACCAAATTTTACAACATCCAATATACCTAACACCAAATTAATAACTACGGTAAAAATGCCCTTGATCGACAAAATGCCCTCAGATTCCACCACTGCTTGGGAGGTCGTTACACCTCGTTTTCTTTCTCCAACTTACAACCCGATGATGATTGCGAGAAAGTTCTTCCCAAGCTAGGATTCCTTGCTGCAAAAGATAACTTTATCTTTGTTTAGTTGGCCTCAGTAAGGTCAAGTCAATTCGAATAGATGAAAATCTTGGGATGTCGTGGAGCTCATGATTTTGAGCATATAGTCAAAATGACCAAGACTTTGGAGAACTTTCATTGATATACCCCAATCGAATCAAGTCGCCCACTATTTCTCTGCAATTGTTGGACAACTTTCCAGTTAAGTTAGTCGGTTACGCACATATTTCTTCTCTTGTATGTATTCTCTGCAATTGACAGGAAAATTCCCAACTTCTCCAAAATAGTTTGTATGAAAGATGTGTGCTCTCTTTTGATCTCACAAGTTTTGAAAGATGTTGGAGAGCGACTATCTCGAGGTTTGATATTTGAAACCAAAACAATTCCACATTTTCATTATCTTCTTCAAAATTGGACATTAAAATTTATTTAAAACAAAATATTCAAATTTTTATTAAAAACTCTAAACTATATTATATAATTGGTATAATATACTTTACATTAAACTCTTCTTCAACATACATCTAAAATACTATATTTTAGATAAAACTCGTTTTCAACCTACATTTGCCTCAAAAAAAATGAACAACATCATACTTCATATAATAATATTTAATATGCATAAATATTATTAATCATCTAAAAAAATTTGGGTAAAATTGAAAATCATAATGAAAATATTAAAAAGATAAACTCCACTACAAATAAAATTACAACTTCTAAACATAAAGAAGAGGCATTTTCTTAAGGAAAAATTGCAAATCATAATGAAAATATTGAAAAAGAGAAACTCCATTTCATATGAAATTACAACTTCTAAACATAAAGAAGACACATTTTCTTACGGTAAAATTGCAAGTCATAATTAAAATATTTTCAAAAGTAAATACCACCAATATTTTTGTGATGGTCATGAATTTACCTTATCCCACTTCTGAAGGACTTAGGGGTGTGACAACATTGATTATTGTGGTTGGGATAAAGTTTGATGATAAAAGCATAATATTAAAAAGTTTTTTTTTAACAAATGAAAAATAGCAACTTATTATTTAAGAAATGAAATGAAAGTTACATAATACTTGTTAAGATGGCAGATGTCTCAAAATTATAAAACCTTCAATTAACATATAATATACATTCAAAAGTACATAAGTCCTTCAATGCACTCCATTATAACATATAATATACATTCAGAAGTACATAAGTTGATTGGTCTAGAATAGATTTGTAATGGACTCATCATTAAAATCAACAAGACAAAATAAAAGACTAAAAATGATTTACAACAAAATCACAAACAAAGTGCGAATAATTATTATGTATAGAGAGTCTAAACAATTGGAAAATATCTCATATTAACCATTCTTATTCCTTGAAATTTAGCAAAATGGATAAGATCCCATCTTAAATTTAGCAAAATGGATGATACCCTCCATAAGCCCAATAGCCAACTTGTAGAGATGGTCTCCTAGAGTGTTTTATTATTGAACCTTTTAATATTGTCAATAAATAACTTCAATAGTAAAAAGTTCATCTAATTTTTATAAAAATTAGATATTAACAACATTAAAATGTTCAAAGTTACTTATTTTAAATATTTTTTATAAAAGTTATTTATTAACTAATGTTTTAAGTGTTTTTAATGTTGAATTATTTTTTAAAGGTTTATTAATATTAAGTTCATTTATTTAATCAATAGTTATTGTAACATATATGAGATTAATAAATAATGTGTGTAAAATTTATTTCAAAAAACCATTAAAATATATAAATATCATAAATGTACAACATTTCCTCATATAAGACTTTGTAAAATCATAAAGTATCTTCACAATCTTTGAGGCCATAGCTAGATTTTCCATTTTTTTAATAATTTGAGGATATTTTTTTTATAAAAAAAATGTAGGTTTCATTAGGTTTCTCAACATACTATTGTATATTAAACATTTTGTTCTTTTGGGTGGAGTACAAGAATTGAGGCGCTTAATGAGGGATTCCCATGTACCTTCAAATGAAATCTGATCGAACCAATTAAACTCCCAACCCAAAAATCCATGTTTCATTTAAGCTAAGATGTCTATTGTCATTATGCAATAGGGACTTAATTGCATCATAGGTAAGTTAAGAAAGGGACATGTTAATCAAGAAATATACATAACATCTTGACTACATACTCTTGCACATAAATTGTTTACAATTGAATTGAGTATACCATTTAGGATGGAGCATCTTAACAAAAAAAGATACATAACATTTGACTATATACTTATACATATAATTGTTTACAATTGAATTCAATATACCATTCTACATGAGCTCTATCTCATAATTTTGAATACACAAATCCTTATCAACATCTATGGAATGCCATTATGTAATGCTCATGTGATTTTAACTGAGCTTGCAATATCAAATAGAAGATAACCCCTATAGAGTCTATGTAGGCACGCCCAAGTAAAATATACAAATAGAAACAAAGAAGTTTTGGTCTTTAATTTACAAGTGATTTAGAACTATTAGACGTTTGGCCAAATTAAGTTTCACAATATATTGAGGTATATTATAGCTTTATTGTTTTAGGAGGATTATAGTATTGGAAGAGAGGGAAGTAATGAGGGAATTTCATCTATCTTTTCCAAAGTTTTTATTGAGGAAGTGGAGATCCATATGATAAAAAAAGCATCAAGAACAACAAATGGTATACAAAGAAAGTCCTTGGATTTTGAGAAATACCATTTATATTTTGAACATTTTCTATAGAATCTTATGCCTTCAAATACTAAAAGTATATTTATGCTAGAAGAACCATTTTGGATGCAATTCCTCAGGAGTGAATTGCACCAAAACATAAGCCATAAAAATGACAAGTATAAATTGAGAGAAAGTATTCTTAATAGCCATATTAGAAGTGATTTCCCATATAGTGCTACTCTTTGGTCTATAATATGTTGCATTGAAAAATTGACATATTCTAAATACACATACATGATCAATTCTATAATAATTTTACAAGATACCCACAAATATGTTCTCATTTTCAACTTGAAATCCACATACACAATTGTGAGATAGTACAAAAACAAAACAAAAAAAGGAAAAAGAAAAACATAAGTGTGATCAATATGAATTTATTGTAAAATTGTCATCCATCCAATTAATTTTAAACAAACATTTGTGCACTTCCCCATCCCCACAATATATCAATATTTTCATTCATAGATTGTTATTCAAAAATCAAGTCAATGTGGAGAAAAAATGCTAAAGGATATACTTTCTAAAAAAAATCTCCCGAACTTTACATTTCTAAAAGCTTGTAAAGAAAAACCTTAATTGTTCCATTCTGAATGTAACATAAGATCAAGTAAGAAAACTACTAATTTCTATATATGGGCAAGTTAAATGGTATCTACACGATATCGTTGGAAAAGTCCTCCCATTAACATCAACCATTTCAGAAATTAGGGAAACATAGAGAGGCTACTAATTAAGTGAGTGTAACAATTTGTGAACTATTGAGAAAACAAATATTCATAAATGTTTTGTATTCAAGTTCAAGGAAAAATCAAGTCGTTTAAAACCAATATATTCAAGTAACATTTTCTTCACTTTGAATACAACAACAATCTTAATATTCTCTATATCCATTCTAGTAATAATGATATGGAAAAATGATTCAATTCTCATAAACTTTGCTTTAAAGAATCAAAGCCTATATATATATATATATATATATATATATATAAAATAAACAAACTTTTACATATAACTTAATAAACAATCATATATAACAATAACTGTGAACATATATTAACTAAATATAGAATCCAGCTTATATATATATATAGAGAGAGAGAGTGTGTTAATGCATGTTATTCCCTTGGCTACTTTTTAATAAAAAGGATGGAATCATGTACTCTTTTCAAATTCCTCCCTAAGTTCATGAACCAAAAAAGGTTTATAATGAAGTATCCCTTTCAAGTTAATATATTTAAAACATTTTAATTAGAGTTAGTTTAATATAATTTTTTTATTAATCTATATTAATAAATCAAAGTTATACATTTTTTATATTTATATTAAAAAGTTTTTAAATATTAAAAAAATATTTTTTAAAAATAAAACAATATAATACACAAAATTTATATAGACATACATAGACGTGTATCTAAATAAAATCCTATAATTTACAAAGTTGATTTTGTTTTAGAATACTAACTTATCAATTTTACTAATTTATAATAAATTAAAGTTATAGATTTTTATAGAATATATATTTACATAAATATAATGCAAAGCAACACAACGCTTTAAAAAATATGGATAAATTGTATTCACTTTTTTAAAATATCAACTTATCAATTATATTAATTTATTGTATCGAGAGTAGCGATGTGCTTACAACCGAGTATGGGGGAGATGTAAATATTTTTTTTAGTCAGCTCATAAGATACAAAAGAAAACCGAATAAAAAATAATTAAAAAAATCCTGTATCTTATGTAAAACCAAAAAAATGTCATTAAAAAACTAAAACCTCAAGAAATTGGATGCCTCACGATACTTGATATATCCACCTTTAGGATGGAT
>LPNX010252414.1:28281-43901 GCA_001517045.1 Pseudotsuga menziesii
CGTTTTATGTACATACATGTTCATGGGGTGGTTTCCTGGATGGTTAATGCCATGGTAGCGTCCTCTTCGCTGGTCGGAGGGTCAGGGATGCTACATTGTGGTATCAAAGCTCATGTTACAGCATGGGCCTGAATGGACCATGAAGATGTAGTGATAGATGCAGATCAGAAATTTATGATAGAAAATTTCTTGAAAATTTTGTTGAAAAATTTGCCTAAGTGCCTGAACCGTCGGCCCATCGGAAGACTAAGTGGGAAGCTCCTTCGATGTAGTGGAGAGCTAGACAGAAGATCAGCCGACGGAGGAAGAACTTGTGAATTTTCTCTTAGTGATCGTCGGTCGTCGGTGAAAGTTAGTGGAAGCTAGAGCTGTAGTTTCAGCAGAGAGCAGCTGATGACCGCTGAAACGTCGACCCTTTTTAGTTGAAAGACCATCTAAAAAAGGCCATCAGTGATTGTTGACGATTAGCTGTTTGGATCGACGGAAGTTAGTTGTTTGTATGACCGTCATTGCAGCCGCTTAAGAGACTATCCATCCGATGGACAATGCATCTGACCATCGATGCCAGAATAATCAATACTTTCGATTTTCGATATGTCACCATCGAAAAACCTTAGTTGTTCAAGTCACTGACACGGTGGACCCGTTCAGTTTTGAGCCATCGAAACATAGTGATCAATTGACCCGATTTGCTGATAGGGTTACATTCACAGAAAACATAGAGAGTTTTTGCACCACCATTGCAGCTGCCCATGGAACTAGTTTCTCGAAGAGTAGTGGATCCGATCACCGATATCCTGGCATCGCCGATAAAGATCGGAAGCCTAGATGACTATGGGTTCGACACACTAGAGAAAAGTAGGCGAATAGATCGCCGATGAACAGCGGAGGAATTTAGTTGTGCTAACCGTCGAAACGTTGAAATGTTAGTTGGGATGAGACATGATCCTAGACAAGGAAATTTTGAGTTTTTCAGTGGGATTTTTTAGCAAATT
Organism: Pseudotsuga menziesii; assembly: GCA_001517045.1. NCBI lineage: Eukaryota > Viridiplantae > Streptophyta > Pinopsida > Pinales > Pinaceae > Pseudotsuga > Pseudotsuga menziesii. Next base: position 29,277 of record LPNX010252414.1, read on the forward strand.
TTGGTTGTTTTTCAGTGGGATTTTCAGCGGTTTTTCAGTTGATTTTTAGGGCTGAAAAGGAGAAAGTGGCAGCAATTTTATGTGCCAAATTGTGCAAAAATCATAGATTTACAAAACAAAAAAAAACCGAGGGCACTTCCCTCGACCCACCACTGCACAAGGGGGTAGGCCCCCTTGACCCCCGTCGTCCCCCTCAGATAGACGTTCTTTGATGAAGAAAATATTGTTTTTGGGAAAATTTGTTGTTTTATGATTATTCTAAGAGAAGGTGAGTAATTCTAAATTACATCAATGTTATGCATCTAATAGTTGTGTTACTAACACATTTGCAAAATCATAATCACCTTCAAGAGCAGTATTCCAGGTAGTGTAGTTTGGTAAGTAAGTGGTGGTTCAGTTATGAGAACCCATGATGGATATGATGCTTGAGATTCTTACGAGCGTGCACAAGATGCGATGGGAGAAAATGTCCATAATGGAAATGATGACATAGAGTCTAATGGAAGGAGATTCCACCAGACACCGTCAGATGTTGCAGCCACCATGAGAAGCTTGATCAAAGCCCACGAAGAGAAACATCAGCTGAATGCTGCAATGTTGCAGAGTTTAACAGACTTGCAGAGAAAGATAGACTCTGGACGAGGTACAACAAGACCAGAAGGTAGTAAGAGTAGTACTAGGAGAAGGAGAAGGACTTCTAGTGGATCATCTGACTCCGAAGAATCCAGCGGGGATTCAAGTTCTTCTTCTCATAAAATAAAAAGAAAGAGACACCATAGGGATCGCTCTTGAGATGAATTTAAGAAGGCTAAACCTCCTACATTTGATGGTGAGGTAAAGACTGGACAAGAGGCTGAAGCTTGGCTTCTTGGGATAAAGAAGTACTTTCAAGTGCATGATTATTTAGGAAACATGAAGGCAAGAGTTGCCATATTCAATCTGAATGGAAGAGAATCCATTTGGTGGGAACATTTCAAGCACGTAAAGAGGATCAGTGAAAGGAGACTTAAGTGGAAATAGTTCAAGAAGTATTTCAAGCAAAAATACCTCTCTGACAGGTATTATGATGACAATATTAAGGATTTCCATGAGTTGATATTGAGACAACAGACCATGGAAGAATATGCAACTAAGTTTTTGGAGCTGTTGAGGTATGTCCGATACATCAGAGATGAAAAAGTGAAGGTCCAACATTTCCTGAGTGGATTACCTTAGTCTTACAAAGATAGAATTGAGCTTTATGAACCAAGAACTCTTGAAGAAGCAATAAGGAAGGCTAAGTATTGCCATGAGCAAAGCAAAGGTAAGCCGGATTACCATAAGGCATGGAAGGACAAGAAGAGTGAGAATTTTGACCAAAGAAAGAAAGGTTTCAAACCTTCTAACTTCAGGAATCAACAGAAGCAACCATCCCAAGCTGCGAGTAAACCAGTTGGAGTGACAGAAGAAAAGCCTAAGGATCCACAATAGAATAGAGGACCACTTCAATGTTGGAAATGTGGAGGACCCCACATGCGCAGAACTTCTCCACTCGAGAATGAGAGTGCAAGACCGACTTATAACATTCAAGAAGTAGAAACAATGGGTCAAGTAGCAAGGGCGGTCCCTAGAATTTATGCAGCACTAGAGGACCGCCAGGCAGATCACCAGTCAGCTATGGTTGAAGTTGCAGGTAAGATTGTTGACCAATCTATTTCTATTTTGATTGACCCTGGTTCTACGCACAGTTAAATTACTCCTAGAGTAGTGGAGATTTGTGCTTTTAAGAAAGTAAAGCATAGGAAGTCTTGGTTAGTCCAGCTAGCCACTGGAAATAAGAGAAAGTTCAGTGAAGTGGTAGAGAAATTTCCATTGGTCATGAATGGATTGGTCACTTGTGTAGATATGAATGTTATACCACTTGGTTCCTCTGATGTTCTCATTGGAATGGATTGGTTAGAAGCTCATAGCGTGAAGCTTGACTATTACAATAAGACTTTCGAATGCATCAATGCAGAAGAGAACCTAGTAGTTGTGAAAGGTATTCCAAAGGTGATTTTAGTATGGCATGTTTCAGCAATGCAGTTAAAGAAGTTCTATAGGAAGGGTTTCCAGTTGTATGCAGCTTAGATTTTGGAGGCAACAGATGATGAAAATCCTAGGTTGGAAGACTATCACGTGTTACAGGAATTTAGGGATGTGTTTCCTAATGAGATTCCAAGGCTTCCTCCAAAGAGGGACATTGATTTCACAATTGAACATGTGCCAGGAGCAGCACCAGTGTCCAAGACACCCTACAGGATGAGTACACCGGAGATGCTAGAGCTGAAGATGCAACTGCAAGAGTTGTTGGAAAAGAAGTATATCCGACCGAGTGTGTCTCCTTGGGGAGCACCAGTTCTGTTTGTAAAGAAGAAAGATGGTACACTCAGGTTGTGTATTGATTATAGAAAATTGAACAAGGTTATTGTGAAGAATAAATATCCTTTGCCTAGGGTTGATGACCTCTTTGATCAAGTGAGAGGAGAAAAGGTATTTTCCAAAATTGACTTGAGGTCTGGTTACCATCAGGTGAGAATCAAGGATGAAGACATTCATATGACAACCTTCAGGACAAGGTATGGGCATTATGAGTTTGTAGTGGTACCATTTGGTCTCACAAATGCACCAACTACATTTATGTGCCTTATGAATAGTGTCTTTAGCAGGTATTTGGACAACTTTGTTCTTGTTTTCCTTGATGACATTCTTGTTTATTCTAAGAATGAGGAAGAACATGAAGAGCATTTGAGATTGACATTGCAATTGCTCAGGGAGCATCAGTTGTATGCAAAACTAAGCAAGTGTGACTTCTATAAAGATAGAATTCAGTATTTGGGTCACATTATCTCAGAGGAGGGTATATCTATGGACCCTAAAAAGATTGAAGCCATTATGAATTGGCCTACTCCAAGAAATGTGACAGATGTAAGATCTTTTATGGGACTTGCAGGATACTACTAGAGGTTCATTGAGGGATTCTCCAAAGTTTGAATGGACATTGAGGTGTGAAGAAAGCTTCCAGCAGTTGAATAATCTTCTCACCAGTGCACCAGTATTGAAGGTTGCAGATCCAGAGAAATATTTTGTGGTGTGTACCGATGCATGCAGACAAGGGCTTGGAGGAGTCCTTATGCAGGACAACCACGTAATATGTTATGAGTCAAGAAAGTTGAAGGAGCATGAGAAGAACTATGCCACTCATGATATAGAGCTTGCAGCCATAGTACATGCTCTCAAGATGTGGAGGCATTACTTGATGGGTAGAATATTTGAGCTCAGAACAAGCCATTGTAGTCTGAAGTATCTATTTGATCAGCCTACTCTGAATGCTAGGAAAGCAAGATGGCTGGAATTTTTATGTGAATTTGATTTTGAAATCAAGCACATAAAATGGAAAGAGAATAAGGTAGCCGATGCACTCAGCAGGAAGGTGCAAGAAATGCATGTGGCATTTCTTAGTATTTTCCAATCAGATTTGAGGCAGCAGATTGTTAGTCATGCTGCTAGAGATGAATTGTATGAGCAGCTAAAAGACAAATTGCAACAGAAAAGTATTGAGAAGAGGTACGAGGGATATAAATTGGAAGAATATGGACTTATCACTTATAAAGGTACAATTTATATTCTGAATGTAGTAGGTTTGAGGAGAGTTTTTATGGATGAAATCCATCGAGCTTTGTATTCTGGTCACCCAGGATATCAAAAGACAATTGCTACAGCTAGAAAGCAGTACTTTTGGCCAAGAATGAAAAAGGACACGACTGAATACATTTCCAGGTGCATGAAATGTCAACAGGTAAAGGTTGAGAATCAACATCCAACAGGTTTGTTGCAACCTTTTCCAGTTCCGAAATTGAAATGGGAAGTTATTTCCATGGATTTTATTACAGGATTGCCGATGACTTGGAGACAGCATGATTCCATCATGGTTGTGGTAGACAAGTTGACTAAGGCAACACGTTTTATACTAGTGAAGTCTACGCATAAGATGGATGACATTGCAAAGATCTTCATGAAGGATATTTTCAAATTGCATGGATTGCCTAAGGAAGTAGTCTCTGATAGAGATGTCAAGTTCACTTCCAACTTTTGGAAGGGGTTGTTTGCAGATTTGGGTACAAAGCTAAAATTTAGCATTGCATACCATCCTTAGACAGATGAGCAGACAGAGAGAGTTAATCAGGTGCTCAAGGACATGCTTCACATGTATGTGATGGACAAACCAACCAAGTGGGAAGATTACTTACACTTGGTAGAGTTTGCTTACAACAATGGACAGCAGACATCCTTAGGGCTGAGTCTGTATGAAGCTTTGTATGGAAGAAGGTGTAGGGCACCAGTGACTTGGGATAATCCAATGAATAGGGTTGTGCTTGGTCTGGAATTTCTCAAGGAAATGGAGCAAGAGGTTGTAAAGATCAGGCAGAATCTGAAAGCAGCACAGGACAAATAGAAAAGCTATGCAGATAAGCATAGGGTGAATAGGGAGTTCAGTGTTGGGGATCATGTTTACCTCAGAGTGAGGGAAAAGAAGAGTTCCTTGAAGCTTGGAAGTTTTGCCAAGCTATCACCTAGATATTGTGGGCCATTTGAAGTGCTTGAAAGAATAGGGCCAGTTGCATATAGACTTGCATTGCCTACTAGCACTAGAGCTCATAATGTTTTTCATGTTTATTTGCTTAAGAGATATGTACATGATCCTAACCATGTGATAAATTGGGATGTGATTCAGGTGGAACCCGAAGGAGATTCCCGAATCGAGCCAATGTGCATCCTCGACAGGAAGGTCACCATGCTCCAGAATTGGGCCATAGGTCAGGTAAAGGTGCAATGGGAGCACTACGGACCTGAAGAGGCTACATGGGAGCTGGAGGACGCCATGTAGTTGGCACATCCATTTTTGTTCAATTCTGTGGAACACTGAGGCGGTACCACTGTTGCATTTTGTTCAAATTTTGTAAAGCACTGAGGATAGTGCTATTGAAGGGGGAGGGGAATGTAACACCCCTGTTTTGACCCCATTGCATTAAATGTATATGATTCATATATTGTAATGAATCGTGGTGTGGAGCTAAAGGCAAAATCCCTACCATCAATTTAGTTGTGTTATGTTTCGGTGATTGGAATTGTTGTCGATGGTATATCGTGATATATGACACATATTAGTTTTGTCATCATGTAAATATGCATCTTTAATTAAATAAACCAACCAGATATGCTTGCGTTAACTAAATTGAGAAGGGGCATGATTCTCATAAGGATAAGGGGGGGATGTCAAACCTTGAGCCATGGGGAAAAATCCATGTGTCACCATCCTGTTTGATTTGCCCATATTTCCTTATCTTATCCAACTACCACTTTAATTCTCTGCAGAGTAGTTGAGGTAGTTATTTTGTTGGGGAGTGGAGTGTGGCAGGATTGTCAGTCCTTGCCCACACGCACACTCCACCAATGAATCGAACCTCATGTTGGGCAGAAGAAATGACTACGCCCATCATTCCACTCTCTCTATGACGGTGCTGTGAACACTCCCGCACTTTTGACTCACCATTCTCCATTGTCGCTCATCCTAACACAAGGAAAAATGCCCTGTGTCTCACGCAGCCAAGAGAGGAGCCGTTTCGACTGTCTTTCGCATTTTCCACAGAGAGGTATTTGTCTTCCCGGTGGCTTCATTGTTGAGAATGGACTATTGTTTCCCCACATTCCTGGTTGTGTCTGTTTTACATTTTGGGATTGCTGTAGGTTGTTTTGGAGTTGTTTTGGCCATGATAGGGCCAAGACCGACCCAGGAGTTGTTTTCCTTACCCAAGCTGTGAATCGCTTGTGTGATTGTGTGTATGCAGTGGCTGGTCTTCAGACTGTGTTGGGAGCAGGGATGGGGGCTTGGTTTTCTTGTTAAAGTTGATGTGTTTGGAAACCACACAGATAGAGCTATAGGGCTAGCTTTCTTCTCCACAACCCCTGAATAGCACTGGAAGGGAAGTTAGGGCCTGAGGGACTGTGTAGCAGAGAAGGGACTGATTCCTTGTGTTGGGTGTGTGTGGGTGTCTTAGAAGTCACGCTAATTCTGTTGTAGGTGTTCCTAGCTTTGTAATGGGCTCACCAGCTTAGCATTTATCTTTTCCCAGCTCCTTGATGGCCTGATAAACTTGACCATGTTGGTTTGGCTGTCTTGTTGATGGCTCGATAAACCCAACTGCATTGGCTTGGCTGTGTTTTGTGTATCCTTGGCTATGTGTAAGCCTACTTATTCCTTATTCCTTGGGGAATCATGCCCAACTTAGGGGTGGCAGCGTTCCTAAGAGATGAAGGAGCACGGTGGCCTATGGTTGGATGCAACGACGTAGCTAGTTGTGGGATGAATTCTTTTTAAGATAAGTAATCTTGTCTATTTTACTTCTGCAATTATATTTACTGTTTAATGAATATGATGAGCATGTTGAATGGTTGTATGAACGCGTGTTTGCTTCTGCTGTATGATAAATAATCATGTATGTATGTTCTAGTTCAAATCATTTTGTTTTATCATTTTATGTACATACATGTTCATGGGGCGGTTGCCCGGATGGTTAATGCCATGGTAGCGTCCTCTTCGTCGGTCGGAGGCTCAGGGATGCTACAACTTAAGTGAGAACAAGATAAAGGTATTAAGGACTTATAATGGTAATAAATATTTCAATAAGAACCTACAACGACTATGTGAAGAGAATGGCATTCAAATGCAACATTCAGTGCCTTACACACCACAAACAAATGGTGTGGTAAAGTGCAAGAATAGATCATTGAAGGAGATGGCCACTTGCATGTTAGAGGCTAAGTATTTGTCTCCTAAGCTATGGGATGAGGAAATAAATTGTGCTAAATATGTTTATAACATATTTACACACAAATATTTGGAACAAAAAACTTCATTTGAGGCTTGGAGATTACACAAGCCTGATGTGTCTCATCTAAGGGTTTTTTACTCAAAGGCATGCAATAGAATCTACCATGAGAAGAGAAAAGCCTTGCAACCCCAAATAAAGGAGACCATAATGGTTGGATATGTTAAAGATTCAAAGGGATACAATCTCTTTTATCCCTCATCTCATAAAACTTTTGTTGAGAGAAGTGTTCAGTTCGAAGAAGAGCCTATGCAAGAGGTTGAACTAGGAGAGGGGGATTGCTCACACCCTCCACTCAATGATGATGTAAGTAATGTTTACATTTCTGATTTTTCTGATTCTGAATGGAATATGAGTATGATGAGATGAATGCAGATCATGAATCTCCCACAAGTCCAAAATGGGATGAGAAAACCATACTATTAGTTGGTGATCTTGTAGGAGATCCATTAGAAGCCAGGAAGACTATATCTCAGTTTCACAATGCTTTCTCAACTTGTGATTTGAATATTACAGAGAGGTTTTTTATGATGGTTGGATATGATCCAAATTCATATGAAGAAGCATCACATTACCCAATATGGAAAAAAACCATGCAAGAAGAGTTCAAGTCTTTGCAAGACAGTGAAACTTGGGAGTTGGTTCCTCTACCTTCCAAGAGGAATCTAGTGCAATGTAAGTGGGTATATAAGAACAAAATGGTATTTTATGTTTCATATGTGAATTATAATTAAATATTGGTTTCCAAATTTGTCTCTCAAGTCCATGGAGTGAACTATACAAATACTTTTGCACCGACAACAAATATGGACTTAATTAGACTAGTTTTGGCCATTGTTGCATGCAAACGATGGTAGGTGCACCATATGGATGTGAAGAGTGCTTTTATTCATGGTGAACTTCATGAGGATATTTATATGCAGTATAATTAAGGTTTCATTCATGATCCTTCACTTATTTTCAGGTTGAAGAAGTCTCTATATGGCCACAAGCAAGTTCCCAAATCTTGGTATGCCAATATGAACAACTTTCTTCTCTCATAAGGTTTTGAAAGATGTAAATATGATTGTAATGTGTATTTTAATAATTAAGATTACTCTATTATAATCATTTTACTCTATGCTAATGATATTTTTATCACTATAAGTTGCATTGATTATATAGGTTCAATTAAGTCTTCATTGTACAATGCATTTTCTATGACTAACCTAGGATTATTGAAACAATTTCTTGGCTTGGAGATTGAGAAATATGATGCAGGTAACAAGTTTAGAAAATCAAACTATGCTTCAAACCTATAACATAACTTAAAAATGAATGAATTTAAAGTTTCTAAGTGTCCCTTCCTTTCAGGAGTAAAACTAGTTTATTTTGTTTCATCTCCATTAGTGGAGAGCTCGTTGTATAGACAACTAGTTGGGAGCTTGTTGTATCTCACACACTCTCGACCTGATTTTGATTATGTAGTAGGTGTTGTTGATTGATATATTGAGGAGACTAATGAGATCCATTGGAATTATGCTAAAAGGATCTTGTATCATGTGCAAGGAACCAAACACTTCGAGATACACTATGTGTTATAAAAAATATTGCACCTTCTGCGGACAAAAGCTGTTCCTTTGGTCTGAATGATTCAGATCCAGAACAAATGAGTGAACAACAAAGGATGAAGACCTTCCCTGAATACTGTAGACACCTATAATACTGATTTGATTGTGAACCTGTGTAACTGCAAACATATCAAACGTACAAGCACATCAAAGCTACCAGAAAATCATCTACTTATCCATGCTAGTGACTAAGGAATCTAGCAACATGTAGATGTGAAATCAAAACAACAGTAATGTGGGACGAAAATAAGCTTTGCATTAAGAATGTATGGATAAGCTTACAACTGTTGCCTTAGTGTCGACAAGCCCCTCCACGAGACAAACACTTCATCCCCATAAGCTCCAACTTTGCTCTCTATGCTCTCCAATGATTTGGACTAGGTAGTCAATCCAACAGCATAACATACCTCTATAGCTCCCCCCCTTCAATTATGGATATGAGATTTTATTTATAAGGCTTAATGGATAGGGATAGTTGAGAGAATGGTGGGTGAGGTGGCTCCAAGGTCCAACCATGTGGGATCTCGAGATCAAACCAACCCATAATGATAGGGATAAGGGAGGACACGAGGCTCAAGTTCTAGAAGCCTCAAGAAACTTCTCTTTTTCCTATTTTACCCAGGGTACCGCTTTTGTTCCCTTATGATAGAGAGGTTTACATGAGAACTGCTTTAAGACCTAAGACCATAGGCGGTGGCACCGCTTCTCTATAACAGGATATAAGCGGTGCTGAGCAAGGTACCACTCATCAGCCACAAGGTAATCACGGTGCTAGGTTTTTTCAAGTAGAATTGACAAATGAGAGCAAGTTTCCACTCTAAGTGTTGGGATTAAGGCCAAACATGGAAGTTAAGGGTCTCATCACATGATGGTGATAGGATTTAGGTATAAAAGAATGCCTCCCAAAGCACGAGACTTATAGGGATATGATAAGCGAGATATTTGAGAGAACAAGTTGTCACTTCGAGGTGAAAATGTCAGCTCGATCGGAGAAAATCATCTAGTAGGAATCTATAGTACATCAATACTTTTGACTCATAGACAAATGTAACCAACTCATGGATGCGAACCAATACAAGGTAGATCCATGAGAGGAATAAAGAAGCATGGCTACTAGAATACAACGTAAATCCATGTGATAGAGGACTCAAACTTGGACATAGCTACTGGATATACAATGTAGATCTATGTCATATAGGAGAAAATTTGAGCATATCCACGACCATACAAATGTGGATCCATGCTAGATATACAAAACTCCATCGCATCCTGGGGAAAGCAATGAGCACTAAACAAATACCCAGGGTCTTCATCTTGTCTTCCACAAAGTACGATTCTATCCATGTGATTACAATGATCTGAAGTCGAACATGGTAGAATCCACTTGATTACTGGCCAATGATGTGAACCATTAATAAGTGTGCGAGGGAGATCACCATTGATGTCAATGATTCCCAAGGTACCCTAGTATAATCTACTGAGCATGAATAGATGTCCTGATGTTGAACAACCAGTGGATTCTATCGATCAAAGGTCAATGATGTGAACCTATGTCGAGAGCAAGAGAATTTGTCATTAAGGCATATAGATCTCAATGTACTAAGTTTTGTTTCTAAGACTATTTTCTGGATGATGAGCTGATGTCGATGGGAAAAGTCTCATCGAAGGAGGGACATGATGAGTCCCACATCAACGACATGAAACTCGAAACATAGTTCTTAAATGATGTGAATATAGTAACCATAAGACTGACTCAAAAGTACTAACACAGAGACTGTTTTGACTGTAGAGGTAAAACTTCTTCAACTTCCCTTTGAACATCGAGCGGCACGATAAAAGACTTGGTAGCATGACTAACCAGACAAACATACAATATGATGATGGACAATGCATTATTTTGAAAGACTCAAAGGGTGGCATGACTCATGAAAGTGGATCGTCACAGAGATCAGCCTAATACCCAATTGAATGAAATGATATGCAAACAAGTGCCATGTTCAAAGGTAACGACAAACTACTACCATTTATTTGCAAAATGATTCCCTTTCCATTTTCCCCATCATGGTTGATGAGTGCCTCTTTCTGGTTTTATGAGTTCAAAGAGGGTAACAAACACTTGCTATAGATAGTTCAAAGACAATTCCAAACTCATATGTTTTACGAACCTGAGAGAGGAGGGGTTCGTTCCCAAAAAGGGGTCTCTCAATGTTTAATTTAATGAGTCCAATGAAAGAAAACTCAGTATTGTTCATGTTTAGAGAGTCTGAACGACCACGAAAGAAGACTCCATAGGGTTCTTTTTCATAAAATAGTTCACCCAAACCAAAAAATTGATAACCTACAGTTAGATGAACGACTCTTCAAATGCTTGAACGAGCGTGAAGAAGACAAGATCACTTGACAATCTTTTCGTATTTAAGGAGCCCGAAAAGAGTTTAAAGAAGACTCCACTAGGTCTCTTTTCACGATGAGAGATTTTACAACCCTGAAAAGAATCAGAAACGGACTTGAACCTTTGATGCTAAGTTTCGAGAGCGTGACCAAAGTGTCACAATAAACACTCAAAAGACTTTTTTCATTTTATGGTAGCACGAAAAAGTAAAAAATGAACTCCCAAAACTTTACCGCTACCACTCTTCTATCCTGCAATGACTCAAAAACAAGTGTTAAATACCCCAATAACCGATATTAAAGGATTATGACTGATGGATTTTGAGTAATAAATGATTTTAAAACAAAACTATACCATGTCAAACCCTAATATATATATAAAAATCATGTAAATAGTAAAAAATAAAAACATTTTACTATTTACCCATAGTGGAGAACCTTTGGAGCATTTCCTAGCCATATTTTCAGTCTTTGATATCGGGAGAAACCATCATCAGATTCGCGCACTGTTAGTTCCAAGTAATAGCCTAGACCCTATTCTTTCATTTCATGCCTTCAATTTTGATTTTTAACGGTGTTTTGGGCTTATATGGAAAGCCCTAAAATCATGGAAGTGGGAACCGCTCTTATCCCTTGTGGGATAAGCGGTACCCCGCTCAAACCACACAGAAAAAACAGCACACAGGCAGTGCTACCGTATGTCCTCAATGGGACACAGGCGCTGCCGGTCGTGGAGAAAGATAAATGGTTGCACAAGAAAAAATAGCTTATTTTTATTGATTTGAATGATTGGGAATGCTTCTAATAAGTCTTATGATGGTTTTTGACAGGTTCGTGTTGATAAAAAATGGTCATATGGAAAGAGAGGAAACATGATAATGGCGATGGCTTCATCGAACAAAATTCAGGTTGCATAGCCGCATTGAGAGATTGCGGACTCTTGAAGTTCTTCCACACACCCAGTATGGTATTGCATGAGCGACTTTTGGAGTATATACTCTGGATGTGGAATCCAGAGCAACAATATTCTGAGGTTGGTGCTCACATGTTAACAGTTGAGGTAGAATACATCTACTTCCTGACTGGCCTTTCAAGACAGGGTTATCCCATCTCACTAACTGGTTCCCATGGGGGGGACATTACTACTCAGGAGATGATAAACTGTCACTGTATTTTTGGGACCAGGACATCGGGGAAGAAAATTCCCATAAAAGTAGTGGTGGATGGCCCTGTATGGACCTTGTTGTTTACCATACAGAGAGTGGAGGGAAGCCAAGGAGTACATCAAGCATCTAGAGTGCATATGCTCTACACCATAGAAGCCATGGTGCCTATAGTCTTTAATTGGGCGGAAGCCCTACTTCCAATCTTCAATGATCAATTGACCAAGTGTCGGCAGGGAGAGCTGAAGCAATTTGGTTTCGGTTCCATTCTAGCTTGCTTCTTCTTCGAGTGGGTTCCATAGATGAGACCCCAGGTGATCTTTATAGAGTTGAGGGAATGGGACCCTTGCATGCAGAGATGGATCCGAATTATGGCCCATACTAGAGCAGGTAGAGGGAAGATAAAGTTCGGTGACCTGTTCTTTCGATGGTTGAGAGATCGGCTCCTCATGGTGGAGGACTATGCATATGCGGTCAATGAATTTAGTGGTGACCCTGACCTACCTCTCCCACCTGGTGGATAGTGGGCTGACATCGGTAAGAAACAAAAGACCCTAAAATGGAAATAGCGCTTTTATGTTTTTTGATGTTTTATATTTTTTTATGTTTAGTAACAAGACTTGAATGTTTTCATGCAGACATCGGAGCATCACAACCTGGGGGAGCCTCCCCTCTAGATAAGCAAGTCAGAGCCCATTTTGTACCATAGGGTGACGATGTGACATTGGACTTAGAGGAGAACCTGGAAAGGTTGACCCTAGACATCCTCGATGCTTCTATTGATGACCTCCCACTGAGGTATCAGAGGCCTACAGCGGGAGTATCGGGTCTCTTTAGCAAACTGCTATGTAGAGTTGCCTGGGAAGTGATGTGTTACCATGAGCATCATTAGGCGATGAGTGCACGATGTATCCACTGAAAGCTGATAGCTTCAGGATTTTTGTATGGTGATTTTTTACTTGAAAATCTATGCGCTTCAAATGAGGTCTCATGACCTATTTTTTTGTCAAACATGTTCATATATATATATATATATATAGACTTTTACTTGGTGTTTATATGTCTCAAATGGTGAATGTATTGTACATGAATTTTATTTGTCTTTAATAGTTTATTTACAATGAACCATGTTTGATATGTCATGAATGGGCTATATGCCAATCTAGGATGTAATTCATCGATGAGTCAGCAACTACATTATGTTCCGTAGGGATATACCTATAGGTGATAGTTTCAAATGACCTTTCTAACAAACGTACCCTTCAGAAAAGGAGGAGAAGCATAGGATTCCTAATGGTATAAACGTGGTTTAGATGACAAACCACAAGTTGTGAGTCCATCAAGATTGCCAAGTTGCAAATATCTTGGGAGGAAGCTTCAGTCAAAAGACCTATGATTGTACGGTACTTGACGATATTGTTGGTAGCCGGACCAATACAAAGTGCTCTTGAACTGACCAAATCGTAAGCTGAGGAATAGAGAATCTAAGTAGCTAAGGCAAGATTCAAGGTGTGGCAGTAAGCACCATTAGCGAAGCCATAGAAATCCATCTGTTCTGCATGACCAAAACATGGTATAAACAGATACGAACACTAAACTCAAAACCATATTGAAAATACTTAAGCACATTGAAAGTCAAGTAATATTCATATATACAAGATGCTATCCAAGAGAGATCTACGCATAGTACCTCTTTAGGTACAACCCATTGCAAGGTTGTCCTAAATGGATTCCATCATAGTCTATGCGCTCGTATGCCCCTTTCTCTACGACTTTGGAAATAACGAAAGGACCTTACTAAATGGATTCAAACTTTCCTTTCCCTAGTTTTTCATATCTCTGATTGTAATTCAAAACTAGGTCACCCTCGTTAAAGGCACGAGGTTGGACAGACTTGTCATACTGCGCCTTGACGGATTTCTTATGTGCCTCATTAGCCAAGGCAGCATCTCTCCTAGTTTCGTCAAGGTTGTTCAAGTAAGAAAATATTTCTTCCTCTGCGGAAGTGTCTGTGAGAAGTTCGACGGCAAGTTTCAAGGATGGAATTTGACATTGAATCGGAAAGACAGCTTTGAGTCCATAGACAAGCTGAAAAGGTGTGAAACCAATATCCATTTTCACTGAAGTCCTATAATCCTAAAGAACGGAGAAAAGGATATGGTGCCAGTTAGATTTATGGTCTCCCACCATCCAACGAAGCATCATTTTAAAAATGTTATTAATGGACTCTACCTGACCATTAGCTTGCGGATAATAGGGCGTAGAGTTTTCATGATGAAAACCTAGCTTGGCACTTAGTTCCATCATTTGATTGATCCGTGATCAATAACTATGGACTGTAGGACTCTGAATCTAGCTATCACATGATTGAACAAGAAGAGAGCTGCAGTCTTACCGTCCTTTGCATATGTAGGCATGGCCTTAGCCCACTTTGTAAAATATTCAACGGCTACAATGATGTAACCATGCCTATAACAATAATAATAAATACATTAAATATTAACTAGTGATATGTAATACTAGGTTAATGTGACAAAAGCAAAATTTAATTAT
>LPNX010252414.1:44290-67232 GCA_001517045.1 Pseudotsuga menziesii
AAAAAAAGTTATTTAACCTAATCAAAGAAGGTTTTCTATCATTGAAAAAGCGAAAGAAAAGAAGGCTAGAAAATCAACCAAAATCCGCTATCAAACAACAAGACCAATTCGAAAAATTGGAATTTAAGAAGGCATGGTGACTATGATACCAAAATTACAATCACAGTTACAAGCAGTTTCGAATGAGCTAAAAGAGTGCGAAATCGCTAATAATAGTTTACTATTCGAAATCGACAAACAGAAACTAAGGATTACTACCTCAAAAATGAATATTGGATTTTTGGAAGATAGTAAAAGAAAACTCATAGAAAGGCTAGCAGATAAAGATGAGAAAATATCGCGTCTAGAAGGCATCATTCAAAAACTTGACGACCAGATAATAAAATATAAAAAAAGTCGAAGAACATCCGTATCGAAATATTATCGAATTGAAAGAAGAAATTAGTCATCTTAACAAAGTCATCATCGATAAAGAAGATGAATTGGCGCAAGTACATGAAAATTTAGGAAATCAGGAAACAAAATTATGTCATCATCAACAACAAAAAGAAAGACTCCAACAAAAACATGAAGACAGTAAGAAGACACATAAGTTGGAATTGACAAAAGTCAACAAGATATTATCAAGCAATACTGAAGAGATTTTTCGACTACGAAATCATAAGAAAATACTGATTACAAAGATCAAAAAATTGAAAAACAGTAGCAAGAGGAAACACTCCGGTGAAGACCTTGAAGGAAAAATACTAGAAAAGCAAGAAGAATACCAGTTTCTAAATAATCATAATCAGGAACTACAGAATCAAATCAAGGAGTTAGAAATTGAAAAAATGTCGGAAGATGAAAGAATCAAAAAGATTCAGAATCATAACAAACTACGGGGAACCAAGAAGCACAAATCCAGGAAAATGCACCTAAAGGTCAAATCGAGGAATTGAACATGGTCCTCATCACAGTCCAAAAGAAAGAAGAACAAACAACACCTACACCTTACAGAAATCTTAATTATAGTCGTCATTTTGGCCAAAGACAGGGTCAAAATGAATATTCACAGAAGACTTATGTGGACTTGCAAGAATATCAACATACTAAGCAACAGTTGAGATGAATCGTCACATAAACTGATCTCAGAGCTCCGATAAAAATAGATCTGGGATGGACCACAGCAGATACGATGCGACAATTCGCCTGGGGAATCCGTAACTCGTATTGGCTCATTTCCTCAAATGTCACAAATACAAAAAGGAAAGGATCCCAAGATGATCATTCAAAGGAAATCGAACATTGCTATCAATACAGCTTTGAGGATAAAGCTTCCCTGAAGAGGAAGGCAATGTAACAATAATAATAAATACATTAAATATTAACTAGTGATATGTAATACTAGGTTAATGTAACAAAATCCAAATTTAATTATTAAGCTAAGTTAATTAATGTAAATAAACTAAGAGGTGACTCGAAAAGTCACCTCTCTTCCCCATTCACGGTATAAATTACCGAGGCCCTATTATGTAACACATATTATTTTACATTACTTTCCCTTTATGGCATTTATATGTTACTTATACTAGTTATTCTATTATTAAGGAACTTTGTTCCTTTACAATGCCCCTAGCTGAGGTAGGCTTACAATGCATATAATCAATCCCCCATTTGGAAAACCGGCCAACGACAATGACGGGGTGTAGTGGAGCAATATGAGTGCGCTTTTTCGGATAAAAATGTTGACAAGGTGGGCATTTCTTGACAGCCTCATGACAATATTTAAAGACTAAAGGCCAGAAATAGCTAGGGAGAAGTATTTTCTGGGCTGTAGCCATCCCATATAAATGACCGCCACATGCTCCAGAGTGGTAATCATTCAACACTTGTTCATCTTCCTCATGGGTGAGGCATCGCCGAAGAACATAATTGATACCATGTCTATACAAAGTGTCATTCAAGATGAGGTATTATTTTGTGTGGTGACGGATATGGCGACAATCGTCATGGGATAGATTTGGCTGAAATCTTTGTGTTTGGGGATAAATGAGAAAATATCCTTACCATGGGTCAGTAGTGCTTATCAGGAACAATAATTCATCCAAAACTGAATCACTAGGCTCAGATTCCATCGAAACATAGGGAAGATCACACATGAGCTCAACAAAAACCAAGGATTTCTTTGATTTGGCTTTGGAAAATTCCAAATAAAACTCTTGTAGTATGACTATCCATCGGGATTACTTGCCCTTGAGCACTTGATGAGTCGGGATGTAATACATAGGGTTTTGGTCTACTAATACGGTGGTTGTGGAGCAAAATGTAGTGAAGAAATTTTTGAACAGCACTGATCATGGCCAATGCTAATTTATCCAGGCATGAATATCGGGTTTCAAAATCCATAAGATTCTTACTAGCATAGTAGATGACGTGCTCCTGACCATTGGGATTTTCCTGCACCAAACCATAGCGATGGTAGTAGTGGAGGCAACAATATATAAGAGAAAATCCTTTGAATAATATGGGGGGTGTATCACGGGTGAATGAGTCAGAGCATGTTTGCGATTATTGAAGGCTTGTTGGGCTTGGTCATCCCAATAGAATGGAGTGTCCTTCTTAAGGATATGCATATAACCATGTGTTTTCTTTGCAAAATTGCACATGAAATAGTGGAGAAAGTTTTCCTTCCCTTGCAAACTTTGGAGTTCTAGAAGGTTGGTTGGGGCTGGTAGATCTAAAATAGTGGAAATTTTCAATGGATCTATCCGGATGCCATCCTTAGAAACCAGAAAACCTAACAGGCGTCATGTCTCAATGCAGAAAACACATTTATGAGGATTGAGCCGTATATTATAATGATGGCATCTTAGGAAAATGTCTCTAAGATGACCAAGGTGGTCCTTCCATCACTGTGAATGAGCAGGGAGGTCGTCAAGGTAGGGTTCAACAATATGTTTTATATCGTGAAACGCATAGGACATAGCACACTGGAAAGTGGCTCCAACATTTTTTAGGCCAAATGGTAATTTCCAATATGCAAAGGTTCCCCATGGGAAAATGAATTTCGTCTTGTGCTGATCAGTGGGTAAAATCTCAATCTAATTATAAACCAAAAAGCCATCCATAAATGAGAAGATGACACTTTCGGCACAGTTGTCGATAATCTGGTCGATATGCGGAGTAGGAAAGTTGTCTTTGAGACAAGATTTGCTTAAATCTATAAAATCGATGCAGACTCTAATGGTGCCCTGCTTTTTATTGACAGGGACGATGTTCGATACCCATTTTGTCAGGGGTATGGGATAAATAAACCCAGCTTTGAGAAGTTTCTCTATTTCAACTTTAATAGCTGCGACCTTCCGTGGATGGACTTGCCTTAGTTTTTTCCTGACAGGTTTAGCAGTGGGATAGGTTTTTATTTCATGGACCACAATGGATGGGTCTATCCCCAACATTTCTTCATAAGACCAGGAAAAAATATCGCAGAATTCTTTAAAAAGTGCCTTGTATGCTTCAGATTCTTTTGCCGAGCAGTTCTGCCCAACATGAACATGTTCAATGGTACCAGGCTTGGCTGATATGTCAATTGGATTTGTTTCAGTAATGTTGCATAGGTTTCCTTCAGAATATGTTTCTTGCAACAATATAGGATTTCAAGGTGTGTTGATAATATCAGTGGAAAACATGGATGCA
This sequence comes from Pseudotsuga menziesii, assembly GCA_001517045.1. Lineage (NCBI taxonomy): Eukaryota > Viridiplantae > Streptophyta > Pinopsida > Pinales > Pinaceae > Pseudotsuga > Pseudotsuga menziesii. The sequence goes on from LPNX010252414.1 coordinate 47,966, forward strand.
AAGTCATGGTCTACCGAACTGGTTTTGGGGAGGAATGAGGATCTATGATGGTGATCCTCCCAGATAGGATCATTTGTACTCATGATCTCCATAATGGACTCATTGAAAGTAAAAGTCTTGGAGAGATAATCCAGACTAGGAAGAGAGGGTTATAACCAGTAGGGTAGGTGGTAAGGGTCCAAAGTCACCATATGAAGTTCATCAGTGTGGTTATTGGAAAGGGTTTGAATGACATTGTACATTTCTTCATGCAGACTCAACGAGGTGGAATCAACAATTTGTTTTCCTTTTGGATCATAATAAAATGATGAAATCATATTTATTGTCACTATGTCTATGTTAGGATGAGTGGACGAAAAAATCCCCATAAGGGACGGATCCTTTAACATGCCTACCCCAATCGATTGGTAAGGAGGAGGGGATTGGCCTAACATAGGGATGTTATTAGCCATAGAGGTAGTAACATCTAGCATATAGAAATCAAACTGGTAATGGTGACAATTCTCCCCAGATGTGGAAATTAGCTCGTTGGAAATACTGTTGAGGCGATAATAGTCATGGCATAAAACCAATTTCTTCCTAGAAGGAGGTTGTAATCTAACGGGGCATCTACCACTTCTACTTGAATAGAAACAAATTTGCCTCCAAGATCGACTAAAAGGGCAGGTATGAGACCATGGGGCTAGAAACCTCACCCATCAAAGGATTTCAGAGTCGTAGGTGATGTTACAAGCTCGGGAGAGCCAATAGATTTCCAACAAGACAAGGAAAAAATAGAAGTTGAAGCTCCTTCGTCTAAGACAGTTCTAAAGACATTATTTTCGACTACTTTCGTTATGATTTGGGAAGTGAGTTTGTGAGGTAGTATAGAATTATAGTTCTTGACATTGAAATGAATCAAATTAGTATTGTCCAGGTCTAAAGCTCCTAACACAATTAATAATTTTTTGCGTTGTGTAGGACAACTTTGGAGTACTTCCAAGGTAGACATTGCACATGGTGCCTAAGTGAGGTCTTCAACTACATTATAAAATTGAGTAACTCAGGAATTAGAGTTAAAAATAGCCTTCCTAAGAGTACTATTGGGTGGACGCAAAACCATGTTGAGAGTAGTCTTCTCGATGGTTAGGGGAACATAATACGAGGATTCAGGAGAACCAGTAGAGGGAGCTTTTCCTGAAGAAGAATTGTATTCTTTCTTGTCTGCAGGTTTGTCATAACTCTGACTTCGAGTTTGCAAACTAATAGTATCTAAGGAAATCATGCAAATTTCCTCTGAAGAACTAGAGTTTCCCTGATTAGACATGTGGTCTATCAGTTGTTGTTGAGAGGGAAAATGATTTGTGAGAACTACGGGTGCAGTATTTGTGTTCAAAAATTGGGTGATTTCGTTCCGACGAGGAAAATATTTTGTGAAATGGTCACCTCCACATAGCAGACGTGGATATTTTTCTTTTCTTTTCCCTTTATCATTATCATTGGTGGTTAGTTTTGGATTCTCCTATTGGTTTCCACGTTTTCTTTTTAGCTTTACCTTTCTTTTTATTGTTGTCGGGTGTTTGAATACTCTGAATAGAATTGACCTCGGCAGAAACCTTGGGAGTCGAAGGAGTAGGGGTCAGAGTCTGGGGTCGCTTGGTAGGTTTTTCTGCTGACGGGGACTGGATTGAACCAACAATCCCATCAACAGGGACTTATGTTGGTGGCTTTGCAAGATCGGTGCTTGGGCGAGGAGCTTGAGGGATCAAGTCATACAAAGTTCTGGACTGGGAATAGATAAAGTCCAGATATTGGGATCGATTAATGGCTTGCTCTTTAGTGATAGCACTACCCATAGCCACATCTTAGGTAATTGGAGGCAACAAAGATTTAGTAAACCAATCAGCTAACAACTGATCCAAGATAGGGGCCTTAATAAGTCTTCCCCACATTCTCCACTCATGGATATGATCAGATATGTGGGTGGAGGTGTTCTGTCACAGAAGTTAAGATATTAGTGCTTGTTTCATAACAGATAGGAAGCTAAAAGTGTGTAATAAACACAATTTCCAATGAGCCAAAATCCACAAACAAATGTTGCAGAAGTCCAATGTACCATTTCGTGCCTGTACTGGTCAAAGTTCACTGAAAGAGTCTTAAATGAATTGAATCATCCATAAGGGAGTTTGAAGAACAATATAAATGGAATGTCATGACATTCTTTTTCGGATCATCTCCCTATTTCCCAATGAAATTTGGAATGTTCGATGGTAACTTTACCGGAATGGGAGGCCATGAGGGGTTATGTCGAATGGGATCATTAATCAACTTGGAAAAATAAGGAAAGTCCAAGGTTTCTAGGAAAGGTAATTGACGATTAGGTTGCACATACTGGTAATATTTATATGGCATATAAGTACAAGTAGGATCATAAGTAGACTGATAAACAGATTGTTGTGATGAAGAACCCTCGGAATATCAGCCCGCAGGGGGTTGATTTTTGGGATCAGGACCGTTAGGACCGCCGGGGCCTCTGGGACCACTAGGACCATTGGGACCACCAGGAGGAGGACCATCAAACCCTCCAAGACCCTTGGGAGGAAAACCTCTGGAGCCTCCGAAACCACTAGGATGAGGGCAGCTAGACCCTCCGCAACCATTAGGAGGGAAGCCACCAAGTTCCTCGGTACCATTAGGCCCATAAGGAGGAAAGCCGCCAGGCCCTCTAGGACCATTATGCCCCCTAGGGGGAGGAACTCCATAAGGTGGTCCTTCAACACCCCCTACAGTATGTATAGGTATCCCCCCCATAGCTGGCATGTAGGACCATTTAGGTTTCCCCCATGGCGTGAAAGTATTACTAGGATATGGAATTCCAGCATAAGGCATGCTTGTAGGGTTGGGTGGATAATTAATGTTTCCTATAGGTACTTGATTTACTGTGTAACCATACCCCCAAGAGGTTTGATTGGTTACAGGTTGTGCCCCCAAGGGATGACCTGGACTGGATGGGGGTTTAACCACATTTGTGTGGGTAGGAGGGACATAAACTGTACATTTCTCTATACTAGAATTCTGTCCATGACTAGGTACAATTCCAGTGACAGATAATATAGGTCATGTCGGGGGTTGCCCCCTAGCACTAGAAGGTATTGATGAAGCAGGAATTGAATGTTGAACCCTAGGTGCAGAAGACCCGGGAATATTGGGAACATACATAATATGGGAGGTGGTGGGGTTGGAAGTTTGACCTAGATTATGTGGAGTCACAGTGTGATCTAGAATCGATTCAATGGGTCTCATAGAACTGACAAGTGAACGATATCCCACAGGAACAACTATGGAACATGACGGTGGTGTGCCCAATATGTTATCTATTTTCTTCTCAATTTCTTATGCATGGAGAATAGCTACCTAGTATTGTCTACGTTCTTTGTCATTTGGTGAAACTTCTTTAGAAAAGTTTAAATGGGTGACAAATGAGGTAATGGCCTGTCTTATAGAGGTATCCCAAAATGGAGCATTAGGACCATAATCTGGATAGGTAGCATCATCAACATGACCTTCTATGGGAGAATGGAATGAAGCATTACCCCGAGAAGGTTGCTGGACCAAGGGAGGTGAGTGTGAAGGATATGAACCTCTGCTTTCTACAACCACATTTTCTTCTACTTGGGAGTTGGTAGCAGCTCCTTGGTCGATAGCTTCCATATTATTTTCTCCTGAAACAGGAATAAAATCATGTGGCAAGCCCTGTACTCTTCTGGACTATCTTAGCTCAACTAGTTTGTACAATTCCTATCTAACCTAGGGTCTCAAAACTAGAAAACACAACAAAAATTTCCCTACTCAAGCTATAGGCCAAATAAGCAAATTTAAATGACAGGAGGGGTTCAGATAGTTAGGTCTCTCACCAGGATTGTCAAGAAGGTGCCACTTGCGATATACCTCAAGGCTACGTGCGTAGTAATCTCCCCAAATGTTGTTTTCGGTGTATGGCTCCAAGCAAGAAGACCAAAGGGATTTTCTCAGATAGATAAGGTATCCTAGTGGGGTCCCCCGATATACACAAGGTACGTGGGAGCTCAAATCGACAATAGTGTTGTCTAATGCATAACCATTCACAAGGGGCCTTGCTATATACAATTGAGTACATGAAGTACCTTTATATATACCTCAAGGGTATGTGAAAGGCCGTTCGATATACCGACGGTACGTGGAAGAACTGCGCGAGTCCCAGGATGTAATGTAGACGAGTAATGACAGCTCCTACACTTAACGATGCCCGGACATGTCTCTAGCCTATCACTCAAATTGTAATGTAAATTTTAACCTATAACTACTGTTGATTTTAAAGTGGATGGTTAGGTGAATGCATGGAATTTTGATAGAAAAAGTAAAGCCATGCAGAATGGAGATGCAAATATTTCACTTTACCATTCGTGATATGCCTACCTACGGGAGGGAAAGAGAGTATTTTATTTTTGTTTTAAAAACCAAAATTCCCAAACAACTATTTTGAACTAATCAAAATCAATCACAAGCAACACATTCCAAACTCATTTTTATTTTTTGAAAGCAATCAAAAGGGTAAGAGTCTCTTTTCCTAAAAGAAAAACAACAAGCACTCAACATGCATATGCACTCTATTTTTTTATTTTTCTTAAGACAGATAGATATAACTTAAAACTACACTATTTTCTCTTTTGGTGAGATAGTACTAATGCAAGAGAGACAAAAGAACATAGAGAACCTAAAAGCTTGTGAGGCTAATCAGAGATCCAATGCCTTATGCTCAATAATGACAATGACCTAATCTCAGTCAAAAAAATTTCTTTTTAAAAGCAAAAAGAAGTCCTTTATGGAAACAAAAATGAAATCAAGATGCTAATCAAATGGTTTTTCTTTCAGTCTTTATAAAAGAAATGAAAAGAGAACTCGCTAAAACCTAAGCTTTCAAAAAATTCCTTTCACAATCACAACCAACAAGCATGTAAGTAAATGAATAATCAACAAGCCTAATCTAGCTTTCGAATTCTTCAATCAAACCAATCTTTTACCACAAAATTTCCAACCATGAGCATTCATATTCTAACACACAATCCTGACAGTGCAGGGATGAAAGCAAACAAACTCAATTTTTTGCAAAAAATGATAAAAAAATAGTTATGGAACAAGGCCGACCTAGCACCACGCTGGAGGGGTCTTGATAGAGCGGTTTTGGATGACACTACTTCTGGATAATGGGACTCGGGCAGTGGCACTGCTTATGGCTAATAGAGTTCAGGTGGTGGCACCACTTGTTTCCAACAGCACATGTGCGGTTCCCTTAATAGATCCAAAACATAGGGAGAACGAAAATAGTTGATAGTAAAAAAGAGTTGATAGTAAAAAAGAGCATATAAAGTCGAAATAGTTCAGATCTGAATAGATTTGAAAGTTTCAAACCAAAATTCACTAAGTCAGATGGTAGATCTGACTGAAGAGAGTTGGAGATGGAGCCTGGATTCAAACAAGAGTTCAAGGACTGAGGAAGATCAGATCAACTGAGATTTGCATTGTTCCCCAATGGAGTTGCCAGATTTGTTATCAGGAATATTGCACCTTCTGTGGACATAAGTTGTTCCTCTGGTATGAATGGTTTAGATTTAGAACAAATGAGTGAACGACAAAGGATGAAGACCTTCCCTGAATATTGTAGACACCTGGAATACTACTTCGATTGTGAACCTGTGTACCTGCAAACATATCAAACATACAAGTACATCAAAGATATGAGAAAATCATCTACTTATCCATGCTAGTGACTAAGGAATCTAGCAACATGTACATGTGAAATCAAAACAATGATAATGTGGGACGGAAATCAGCTTTGCATTAAGAATGTATGGAGAAGATTACAACTGTTTCCTTAGTGTCGAAAAGCCCCTCCATGAGACAAACACTTCATCCCCTAAAGATCCAACTTTGCTCTCTATGCTCTCCAATGATTTGGACTAGGTAGTCAATCCAACAGCATAACAATACCTCTATAGTTCTCCCCCTTCAACTATGGATATGAGCTTGTATTTATAAGGATTAATGGATAGGGATAGTTGAGAGAATGGTGGGTGAGGTGGCTCCAATATCCTACCATGGGGGATATCGAGCTCAAACTAACCCATAATGATAGGGATAAGGGAGGACATGAGGCTCAAGTTCTAGAAGCCTCGAGAAACTTCTCTTTTTCCCATTTTACGCAGGGTATCACTTTTGTTCCCTTATGATAGAGCGATTTATATGAGAACCGCTTTAAGACCAAATACCATAGGCAGTGGCACCACTTCTCTATAATAGGATATAGGCGGTGCTGAGCAAGGTACCGCTCATCATCCATAAGGTAAGCGTGGTGCTAGGTTTTTTCAAGTAGAATTGACAAACAAAACAAGTTTCCACTCTAAGTGTTGGGATTAAGGGAAAACATGGAAGTTAATGGTCTCGTCCTGATGATGGATCCTGATATGGATTCGAAATGTCGACCTGGTCATTTCGATACTGTGGTTTCTCCGATTACATCATTAACCTATCACCACAGAAATTTAGCAACAGAAATATGTAGCTAGTTCTCCACTAGAACTAGTAGGATTTACTGATTCTGATTGGGTTGGAGATAACACTAAAAAAAAGTCTAATTCAGGTTATGTATTCATGCTTGCACATGTTCCTATTTTGTTTTCAAGTAAGAAACAACACACTATTTCCTTATCTTCATCCGAGGTCGAGTACAGAGGAGCAGTGAATGTAGTTACACAATGTGTGTGGTTGTTAGGCATTCTTGGAGAACTTGGTTTTGCATTTGATTCACCCACTACCATTTGGTGTGACAATCAAAGTGAAATAAAGGTATCCACAGATCCAACATAGAGACAAAGTACCAAGCACATTGAGATCACATGCACTACATCGAGATCTTGGTGCATGATCATGTGATATCATTGTAGTATTTCCCATCTGTAAAGAAAAATCCTAATGTCTTCACCAAGAGATTCACAAAGAAGGATTTCACTTATATTAGATCACTCCTTGGGGTAGGTGACACATGGTGATTACTAATATTCACTTTCAGATTTTTCTCCATGTCCATTTTAGAGGGTAGATTTTATTCCCATGAGGTTTTCCTCCTTACCTTGGTTATATGGGCCAATAAAATTTTTGTAAGAGTTGACTTGAGCCTTAGTTCCCAAGGCCTCAAATTTGATTTGGTTACACTAATTCAGTCTTAGCAAGGGGTTTTAGAACATTATAGCACCTATGACCAAAATTATAACACCCAATACCATATTCTCATTCGATTTCACCTAGATTAGATGGTCCAAACCATGGTCTATAATGTATCCCTAAGGTTGTTGGGGGTTTTGGACCATTAATGACACCTAACACCCTCACTTTGGTCAATAGGAGCTAGGGAACCCTGATTTATGACCTTTTGTTCACTTGGGGTGCTCCCACTCCTTCCCACTCCTTAAAACATGGATTTGGGTTGACTTGGGGTGCCCATGCATTGTATTTGGGTGTTTTTGGCCCTTTTGGACTGCTTAGAGCCACTCCCACTCCACCATGCACACCAACACACCTAGTCCATGTTCATTTATGACCACCCAATCCTCCCCAACATTTATATGAGCATTCATGACCGTTTGAGGGGGTTTGGGAGCTTATTGGTCCACCTAGGGGGGGTTTGAGGTCTAATGTAAGCCTGCCACATGTATTCCATTTGAATACCTTCAAAGGGTAATGGTTGTATCCTAATGTAATATAATAATGGTCCATACATGTTCACATGTTGGACTGTAATAGAAACTTTAGTTATTGACATCGTTCATTGGTGTATTTTTTTTCTCCTTTCATTGTTTTGTTCATGCATTGTCAAATTATTTCATTGTGAGGAATCTCTTAGGTTCTACATCATGTTGTAAATCATAATTTTACAAAGTCTTGTGGTCTTAAATATTTCAACGTTTTTTTTTTAGCAAACCAAACGATCTTTCAGAAAACTTTGAACATAAGATTTAAGACCTTCACAAAAAATTCCTTCTTGACCCTGTGGTATGCTTATAGGAATCCTGAGTGCCCACCAATAGGAGAGATGTGTAATTCCAAAATGATATTTTGTTTTAGTTGGGATTTATTATATATATATATATATATAAGCGATCCTTATACGATAGTGAATCATTTTTCTACACAAAAGTATATGATACATGAGGATCCTTCTGTAGCTTTTGAATGTGCATCCACATAGACTGGTCATTCTTCCATTCGTTCCTTGCTTCTACTACCCAATCGGGTTATATAATCAAAATCATAGAAAGTAATGCCTCAACATCCTCATCTTTTTTGGAGAGTGCATTTTCCACCACATTATGTTTCCCTTTCTTGCAGATGATTTCAAAGTGTTATCCCAATATCGTAGTTATCCATTTATGTTTCTATTTTGAAGATAGTCTCTATACCAAGAAGTATTTAAGACTATCATGATCATTTTTTACCTTGAATTTCCTACCTATTAGGTAATGAGATAATTGCTTAAGTGCATGTAGTATTTCCATCATTTCCTTTTTATATATGTGTTTCTGTAAGTTATTCCCCTTGATTGGTCAACTTTCAAAAGAAATGGGTCGTCCTTCTTGCATTAGAACACCATCGATTCCATTTCATGAGGCATCACATTCCACAATGAAGGGTTTTTAAGTTTGGTTGTTACAAAAAAATTTCATCATCACCAAGATTATGAACTTTGTATCCTTGAATTTGCCTAAATATTTGAAATACATGTTCCAAATTTGAGTGGAAGATGAAATCCATTGAGTTCTTCCCTTCATACAACCTTATTAGTATGTCTGTCCCAATCGTCCAATAGACAACCTGTGAAACTTCATATTGTTGTAGGTTGCTTTCTGACAACCTGAGACATTTTCACACCCTACCTTCATGTAGGCTGCGACACACCCCATTTTTGCAGGGCTCCTATTAGGAGGGTGCGATACTATCTATTCAAAGGCAAAAAAATAATTTTTGAGAGAATTCTAGAAAAAATCTCTAGTGGAGGTTTATCCTGACCGACTAGGATGGATCTCGGTCGAAGTCCTTAGATGTTGGGATTTTTTCTTAACCTTCTCCCCTTATCCCACCCTTTAAACCTCATCTCCCAGCTATAAATCTCATCCTATAAATACAAGATCACCCCCATTGGTGAGGCATGAAGAGAAGGAGTAACTAAATGCTGGTGAAATACTATTAGAGTTTTCTGAGTCTTTATCATCCTCTTGAAACAAGGTGGTTGTTTGAGGGAAAGGTTTATTGGAAGGGGTCTTGCAATCCCAAGGCATATGGTTATAACTCTTCTCTCCTTTATTTAATGATACAAGCATACATTTCCTTTCCCACATTTATTTTCATTAATATTGTTGTTTACTTCCTTAGTTGTTTGCATAGGTTCTTGTAAATTGCAATTATCTCTTATGTTCCTTTTTGTCAACCCTTTCTTGCAGGTATTCTACTTGGATTTTGAGTGGAATAGTGGAGCTAACAGTAGAAGTGAGTTGAATATTCAATTAATAGGTTATACTCTTCTTCTTACTGCAACTTTTATTATCAAGAACTTTTATTGATTGAATAGTAAATGTTAACACTGGTGTGGTCAAAGTAGGAGCTTTTCACATTGCCTCTTTAAGTTGTTCAAAGGCTTGAGTTTCCTCTAGAGTCCAAGAAAATGCTTCATTCTTCAATAATGTTGTTAAAGGTGTTTCTATTCTTCAATAGTTCCAAACAAACTTGTGGTAGTACCCTATTAAAACTAAAAATCCTCTTAGATTCTTCAATTTTTTGGGAATTGTTCCAGTCCATCATGGATTTAATTTGGTTAGGGTATACCTAGACACCTTTATGAGATGCAATATGACCCAAATAATCTACCTCCATACCCTAAATAAATATTTGGAATGTTCTGAATATTGTTGTTGCTCCCTTAGTAGTTGTAGCACTGTGTCAACATGTTTAACATGTTTTTCCCAAGACTTCTATAGATTAGTATATCATCAAACAATATTTACACAAATTTTCTAAGAAAGTGTTTGAAAGTGGAATTCATCAAATATTGAAATGTGGAAGGTTCATTTGTAAGGCCAAAAGGGAATGATCATAAATTCATAATGGGGAAATTTCTCAAAAACGTTATTGAGACTTAAAGCTTCCCTGGCTAGGAAAATATTTGGTGGGATTCCCTGGCTGGAAAAGTTAAAACTTAAGCTTTCTTTGTTTGGTTGGCCCCAGTAAAATCAAGTCAACAAGAAGACATGAAAAACTTTGGAGGACATTCGACTCTGAGGAGGTCAAGTCAATATGAGTAGATGAAAAACTTAGGAGTAGGGTTGGAGGTTCATTTCATCCATGTTTTTCAGATTTTTTTTTGAGGTTTTGAATCTTTATTTTTCCCTTCACATAACATAATAATGTAAGTTAAAATAATTATTGAATTTTATTTTTTTTCCTTAATAAAATTTTATTAAAAAATTTAAACAATGAAAACATTATTTTTTACTATATATTTAAAAAAATATAACAAAATTAAAATGACAGGAACTAATAAATGGCATCTGCCAACATTATGCAATTTACCACAACATTATATAATATACCAATTTTTACAACTTTCAATATACCTAACACACAAAATGCCCTCATATTCCACCACTACTTGGGAGGTTGTTACACCTAGTTTTCTTTCTCCAAATAACAACGCGGAGTTGACAAGAAAGCACTTCCCTGACTAGGATCCCTTGTTGCAAAAGATAAAGTTGTATTTCTTTAGTTGGACCTAGTAGGGTCAAGTAGATACAAACAAATGAAAAGCTTCGGACGTCGAGGAGCTCATGATTTTGAGAATATAGTCAAAATGACTGAGACTTTTGAGCACTTTCACTGGTATACCACAGTCGAGTCAAGTAAGTTGGACACCTACTATTTCTCTGCAATTACCGAAAAAATTTCCAATCAATTTAGTCGATTGTGCACACATTTCTTCTCTTGTAGGTATTCTCTGCAATTGCCAGACAACTTCCCAGCTTATTCAAAACATTTTGTATGAAAGTTGCATTCTCTCTTTTGATATCACAAGTTTTGAAAGATGTTAGAGAGTGACTGTCTAGGCATTTGATTTTTTCATTATCTTCTTCGAAATTGGACATTATTTTTTTAATTTTCTTATTATTTTAGTATCAAAATTTCAAAATGTCCATTATTTTAGTTTATTTAAAAACTAATTTTTTTTTGGAAAAAAAATTATATTTCAAAATTTTATTAAAAACTCTAAACTATATTAGATATTTGGTTTAAAATACTTTACATAAAACTCTCCTCAATATACATCTCAGAAGAAGAAAAAATGTGAACAAAATCATACTTTAGAATAATAACATTTAATATAATATGCATAAAGATTATTAATCATCCAAAAAAAAAATTCTTCTAATAAAAAAGAGAAACTCTACTCCATATGGAATTACAACTTCTAAACATAAAGTAAAATACCATGTAATAAAATGGTTGATCAAATCACTATCTTAAAGACTAAAATTTAGTATTGGCTTAGGATCAAACACAAAAGAAGAGCGCAAGTAAGACCGTGTAATAAAATGGTTGATAAAATCACTATCTTAAAGACTAAAATTTAGTATTGGCTTAGGATCAAACACAAAAGAAGAGTGCAAGTAAGACCATGTAATAAAATGGTTGATCAAATCACTATATTAAAGACTAAAATTTAGTATTGGCTTAGGATCAAACACAAAATAAGAGCTTCTTGCACTCCGGGGTTTAATGTTTTTCGCCAAGGAAAAAGAAATACCACCCATTATGATTTTTTGGGTTTCTAAAGCAATAGTGGATTCAGCAAAGGGTATCGACGACTTACACAGAATTGAGCTTCATCACTGGATCAGACGGATCAAGGACCTCATTAAATATAGTTTTCAGCAAACTATGTTTATTCATATCTTTTGGGAGATAAATTCTAAAGTAGACTCATTGTCCAAACAAGCCATTGACACTAGAATGGAGTCCATTGATTGGGCATTGTTTCACGAGTGAACCAGAATAGAGCACGACAGTCTAAACATTAGTTAGCTATGTAACTTGCTTCCTGAACAATATGTATCATCCATGGATGCTAGCCTAGACCTAAGCCATGCAAGTATTGTTTTAAGTTGGTGAAATTGATAGATCTGAATAATGTTCTAGGGTGAAGATCTAAACCTAAAGATTGACCAAAAAAAATTATGTATGACACAACTTTTCATAATATAAGGTTGTACTTTCTGTGTGAAAAAAAATGTAGCGATGGAGTTGCACTCCAATAGGGCCTTTTGTTATTTATAAGCAAAATTGACATCGCATATTTTATTATTGTCAAATTAAAGTTTTGATCATTTAAGTCGATTCATAAATATTTTCTATGGAAAAATTGCAAGTCATAATGAAAATATTTTTCAGAAGTAAATACCAACAAGATTCTTGCGATGTTCATGCACTTCCATTATCCCACTTTTGAAGGACGTTGGGTTGTGATAACATTGATTATATTTATTGGGAATAGAGTTTGATAATAGAAAAATATTAAAATGTTCATGAAATATAGTTTAATAATGTTTTTATAGAAGTTTATTTTAAAGAGATGAAAAACAACAACTTGTTATTTCAAAAAATGAAATCCAAGTTACATAATAAGTGAGAAGATGGCAGAGTTTAGGAAAATATTCTATATTAACCATTCTCCTTCCCTAAAATTCAGCAATATGGATAAGATCCCATATTAATCTCCCCCCTTGAAATTCAACAAAATGGATGATACCGTCCATAATCCCAATAAGCAACTTGGAGAAATGGTCTCCTAGAGTGTTTTAATATTGAACATTTTAATATTGTTAATAAATAACTTCTATATATTTTTTATAGAAGTTACTTACTAACAATATTAAATGTTCATGTAATTTTTATATATGTTACAAATTAACAACATTAAAAGGTTTATTTTATAAAAGTTACTTATCTTAAGTAATTTTTATAAAAGTTATTTATTACCAAGTATTAAGGAGTGTTTTAAGTGTTTTTAATGTTGAAGATATTTTTTAAGGGTTTATTAATACTAATTCCATTTATTTAATCAATAGTTATTATTTTTAGGTGATTAAACATCTATGCGATTAATTAATTAATGCATGTAAAAGCTATTTCAAACGACCATTAAAATATATAAATATCATGAATGTACATCATTTCTTGATATAAGACTTTGTAGAATCATAAAGTATTTTCACAATATTTGGGGCCATAATAGTTCTTTTCCATTTTTTTAATAATTTGAGAATATTTTTTTTATAAAAGATGTAGGTTTCATTATGTTTCTCAACATGTTATTGTATTGTTCTTTTGAGTGGAGTATAGTACAAGAAGTGAGGCACACAAGGAGGGATTGACATGTAGCTTCATCTGATCACCAATTAAACTCCCAATCCAAAAATCCATGTTTCATTCAACTTAAGATTTCTATTGTTATTATGCAATAGGGACTTAACTGCATCATAGGTAAGTTAACAAAGGGACATGTTAACCAGGAAATATCCATAACATCTTGACTACATACTCTTGCACATAAATTGTTTACAATTGAATTAAATACCATTCAGGATGTCCAACATCTTACCAAAAAAAGATACATAACATCTTCACTCTATAATTATACATATAAGTTGAATTCAATATATCATTCTATATGAACTCTATCTCACAATTTTGAACACACAGATTATTATAAACATCTATGGAATAACATTATGTAATACTCATGTGATTTTAACTGAACTTGCAATATCAAACATAAGATAACCCCTATAGAGTCCTATGCAGGCATGCCCAAGTAAAATATAGAAATAGAAACAAAGAACTTTTGGTCTTTTAATTTACAAGTGGTTTAGAACTATTAGACGTTTGAACAAATTAAGTTTTACAATATATTGAGGTATATTATAACTTTTATTCTTTTAAGAGGATTATAGTATAGGAAGAGAGGGAAGTAATGAGAGACTTTCATCTAGATTTTCCAAATATTTTGTCGAGGAAGTGGAGATCCATATAATTAAAAAAAATCAAGAACAACATATGGTATACAAGGAAATTACTTGGATTTCAAGAAATTTCATTTATATTTTAAACATTTTCTACAAACTCTTATGCCTTCGAATTCTCAAAGTAGATTCTACAAGAAGAACCATTTTTGATGCAATTCCTAGGGAGTGAATTGCATGACAACATAAGCCATAAAAATGACAAGTAGAAACTAAGAGAAATATTCTTAATAGCCATATTATAAGTGATTTACCATATAGTGGTACTCTTTGGTATATAATCTATTACACTGAAAAATTAACATATTCTAAATAAACAAGACATGATCAATTCTATAATAATTTTACAAGATACCAACAAATATGTTCTCATTTTCAACTTGAAGTCCACGTACACAATTGTGAGATAGTACAAAAAAAAACAAAAACAAAAACAAAAGTGTGATCAATATAGAGTCATTGTAAAACTATCATCAATCCAATTGATTCCATAACAAACATTTGCACACTTCCCCATGTACACAATATCAATCTATCCATTCATAAATTGTTATTCAAAAATCAAGTCAATGTGGAGAATAAAGGCTAAAGGATCTAATTTCTAAAAAAAATATCCCAACTTTACATTTCCCAAATCTTGTCAAGAAAACTCTTAGCTGTTCCATTCGGAATTAAATATAAGATCAAGTAAGAAAGATGCTAATTTCCTCTCTATGGGCAAGTTAAATGGTAATAGGTATCTATGCGATATTGTTGGAAAATTCCTCCCATTAGCAATGCCCATTTCAAAAATTAGGGAAAATAATTAAGTGAGTGTAACTAATTAAGTGAGTGTAACAATTTGTGAACTATTGAGAAAACAAATATTCAAAAATGTTTGCATTTTCAAGTTTAAGAAAAAATCCAGTTGTTTAGAACCAATATATTCAAATAATATTTTTCTCCACTTTGAATAAAATAACAATCCCAATATTCTCTATATCCATTTTAGTAATAATGATATAGTATAAAAATATAATTTAATCCTGGTAGGCTTTGATTTCAAGAATCAAAGATGTATATATAGACTTGCCTTTATGCAATGAACAATCTTCTACATATAGCTTTATAAGCATTGACATACAATAAACAAGATTTTACATATAACCTAATAAACAATCATATATAACAATACTGTAGAACATATATTACAACCAATATTAAATAAGTAAGGAATCCACCATTATTAATCTCTTAAATTCTTATAATACCTTAAATTCTTATAGTCCCTATGTTGCCACTATTTAAAAAAAAAAATCCATGTTATTCCCTTTGCTACTTTCTAATCAAAAGGATGGTACTCCTATGTTGTCACTCTTTAAAAAAAAAATTCCATGTTATTCCCTTTTCTACTTTTTAATCAAAAGAATGGAATCATGTACTCTTTTCAAATGCCTCCTTAAGTTCATGAACCAAAAAGGTTTATAACCAAGTATCCCTTAAGTCAAGTTAATAGAGAAAAAATGTTTAGAGTTATTTTAATATAAAAAATTTACTAATTTAAGTTGATAAATCAAAGTTATGATTTTTTTATATTTAGATCAAATATTTAAAAAACAAAAAAATATGGTGCACAAAATCTATATAGATATAGATATGTATCTAAATAAAAAAATACATATGTAAGTTGTTATACATTCCGTCTATATAAAATAATACAATCTACAAAGTTGATTTTGTTTAGAATACCAATTTATTAACTTTACTAATTTATAATAACGCAAAGTTATATATTTTATACAATATATTTATCTACATAAATATAATGTAATGTAACATAATAATTTAAAAAATATGTATAAAATGTATTCACTTTTGTAAAATATCATGGTTTATATTTAAAAATTAAAAACTTCATAAAGTTGATTTTGTTTAGAATATAAACTTATCAAATTTACTTTAAAAGATGTGTAACGTTACATGCAACGAACTAAGCCTATGCATCAACAATAAAAAAGTAATTAGTTTTTTTTTTTATGTCGGCTCATAAGATAAAAAAGAAAACCGAATAAAAAATAATTAAAAAAATTACATACCCTCTCATAAGATAAAAATGCAAAACCAAATAAAAGGTCATTAAAAAATAACAACTCAAGAAATTGGATGCCTCTCAATGCTTGGTAGATCGACATGCAGGATGGATCTATGCTGGTAATAATCCAAAGTTATATATTTTTATAGAATATATATCTAGATAAATATATTCAATAGATGTTCCAACCCATTAAATGTATGGATTCAATTTAAGTTATTTGATTCCATCGCTATGGAGTTCACTGTGGTTTCTATAGAAGGAGGCCAGGGTAGGAAGATTTAAAATGAATCTTTCTAACCCTCATATTTAACCTTCCTAGGTCGGGGAAACAATTCCCATTCGCTCCCAATTGTTCACTTATTATTTTGGTTATACCCCCCTTCTATATATGAGTTTACCACCCAGTTCCGTAAGTTACGGATTTTCGAGCATATTCGGTCTCCATAATATAAAAAAGAATCCAAAGTATAATAATATTTTTTTTGTTGATATCTCATAGGGACGAATTTCAAAGACGAATCAAAATTGAAGCGCAAAGAATGTTGAGTCATATAACAACATATATTATTTCCTATCTCGATCAAAGGGAAAGTACGATTAAAATACTATAAGATGAGTAGCCTTATCCCTTCTTCTCCCCGACAAGAATGCAATGTAACCCAATACTTTAAAAAAATGTATACTAGCAATTGCCTCAAGAAGGTGCAATAATACATTGATAAGTTGGAGGGTTGGAAGGTAAAGAAGGATGAAAAGGAGAAATAAACCCCAAGTTGGTGTAGAACTGGTGTACTTGTGTTTACAACATCTCAACAAATCTCTTTGTATCTTTATTTGGGTGAATACTGAGATAAACAAGAGCTTCCATCATATTACATACAACATCTATTGCACTCCCAAAGACTAATATCTTTGTAGCTTTATTTGGATGAATATAAAGAGAAACAAGGGATTCCATAATATTACTTACAACATCTATTGCACTTACACTTTCAAAGAGTAGGAATGATGGGAATTAATAGAACCCATGAGATGACCGTATATATTGCACTCCCAGAGACTAATCTCTTTGTGTCTTTATTTGGATGAATACAAAGAGAAACAAGGTCTTCCATAACATTACTTACAACATCTATCATCACTTCCACTTCCAAAGACTAGGGATGATGGGAATTAAGAGAACCCACCATATGACCATAAAGATCATGGTTTGTAAAGGCTCCAAACAAGGATTTTCATAAAACAAGTGAATGAGATTGAATTTTGTCCATAATCTACGCATGCCACAAACATGACCATAATGTTGTGTTTGCACTAGAAAGGTAAGATGGTTGCATAAAATCAACAAATGAAATTGAACTTTGTCCATAATCTACACAAGCCACAAACAATACTAGTGTCGTGTATGCACTAAGAAGGTAAGATACATGCCATGAATGCCTAATAAAAATTTCGAAATTTTTTTTTCATGTTCTTTCTAGATTGGCAGGAGAGTAAATGGAAGGCGCTCAACATGCATCTAGCCAAACTTCACTTCGGATCCTCTCATTTGTTCAAGTGCATATAACCAACATGTCATGATTGTTCATTGACCAATGTATTGATTAAATATTTTTATTTGTGATATATAGTGATCCCTCCTCAATAGAATATGGCCCATCAAATCCTCAGACTTGAGAAATCTATCTATGGTCATCTCATAAATGACGAACAAGTGACTTGGAGGAATTGCCACACTGTTATCCAACCTGCATTGGATAGTCCCCTAATCTTGCCTAATATACCTTCGGATTTGGTACATTAAAGAATGGTAATGATAGTTGTTATGACACATCTCCCAAGGACTATGCCATAACACAAATACACTAAGTCAATAGATAAATATTACAATATATGTAGCATGGATATACAGATTATAAGCATTCCTTTTAGTCGCAAGGTTGTCTTACTATCATAATCATAACTAACTATAATTTCTTACATTATTGTTAAGTATATAGCTGATCTCCACTTTTTATTTGCTTCAACTATTGACATATTTAGATATTACAAGATGCTTTTGATCATCATTGTAGTAAATTTTCTCTTCTCCATTTTAGGAGTATTCCAATGGAATATAACTAATTTATAATACTTACAAGAATATTTTTGTGCTAAAACGTCCACATGTGAATATCTATAATACCAAAGTCATCCATGATTGCAGGTAGTTCCTCCCGCCTGAAATGACATTTTTGTAAAAGGGAGACAACCCAAGAGGAGAAAAACATTGAGATTTGAACCTCTGTGAGGTGTACTAAATGATTAGAAATAGTTTTTAACCCTTAAGAGAAAATTAAATTGAGTCCATATAGCACACATGAACCTACAAATGTACACGATATATATTATTTCTTAATGTTGTGATTGAGTAATAAAGTGGGCGTGCTCTAACCATGACAAAGTGTATACAAACTCTCAATGGAGAGTCCAATCTAAAAATTCATTCCATGCTCTATTAAGATTGCTATCTGAGAGAATGATGTCACTTATATTAGTAAATGCAAACATGTCAATTCCAATGAATTCTTGAAATGCATACTTTAAAGTTGCATTATGAATATATCAGGCCATCCTTCGATTTTGATAGGAACCTTCTAGGCTTGAAATTAGGAAAAATTATTGATGACCAAAATAAACAGTAACTAAATCTGAATGTCCTTATGGCTAACTACTCTAGAGAAAAAGAAATTAAAATCCTTACACAAACTACTAATTTTTGTTAAAGTTATGAATAAAATATATTTCACTAAAAAATCAATCCCTTATTTGTACATACTTCACATAAGCAATTTCTTGGAAGAGTAACAAGAAAATAAAAAATAAAACACCAAAAAATGATAATGCAAGTTTAAAATATTAGATAACTTAAAATAAAGATTCTAAAGTTTACATGTCAATTTTCTATTAGACCAACTGCAAATGCATTGATACTGTTGTCTTTTTCATCCAACTTATAGAGATGTAGCAATTATTTCTGCATAGCTAACAAAAAATACTTTAGAAAGAAAAACAT
>LPNX010252414.1:67552-79343 GCA_001517045.1 Pseudotsuga menziesii
CTACCTGTGATGGTTCAATATTGTCCAGGATTCCAAATTGTGGGTTTTCAACTCTATGATACAATCAACTCTATGGGAATTTCAAGAGCATCCTCCATAAAGGTTCCAATGAGTGTATTATCAACTCTATGCTTCCCCACTTTAGGAGCATCCTCCCCACTTTTCTACTCTTGGAACTGGCCTATACATCCCCACTTTTGGAGCATTAACTAATATAAATGATTTGTGATAGATAACTCAAAATTCTATCAACAATGAAATTCTTGAGGTTTATTCACCAATATTATTAGTTAGTTTGAACTAAATATATTTTTTATTTATCCAAAGGGGCTAGCTCAAGTGGTTGAGTTCTGTAAGTTGTGAGCAGAAGGTCTCGGGGTCAAATCCCCGAGTGGCTATACATTGACATATAAGGGCCTCACTTGATGTCCCCATCAGGTTAGCTTTGTAATCAGAGCGAGGGTTGATGCCCCTTCAGATGGGTCCCCTATGATTTCTTCCCGTGGACGTAGTAGCCCCCTGGGGGGTTTGTGAACTACACTTAAAACAAAACAGCTTTATTATTTACAAATCTGAATTTACATTGTTCCAACTAGAGGGAAATAAAATTAAACTTGAATAACAACAAGAAAAATGAAATTATAGTACTAAATCCTTTCTCTTTTAATTATGCATCTATTTGTACTTGAAAAAACTCCTATATAGCCCATCCCATTGATGGAGGTTGTTCCTTGACTTGTAATTTTCTACATGCTATTTTGTGGGACTTCTAATTATCAAACTATGATAACCTATTAACCTCTATTTGTACTTAAAAAAATCCTATCTAACCCATCCAATCAACGGAGGTTGTTCCTTAACTTTCGAATTTTCTACATGTTATTTTGTGGGACTTCTAATTCTCAAACAATGCTAACCCGTTAAACTATATTTACGGCAGAAAACTTGGTAAGCCCTATGTTATTTTTTCTTTTCTTAACTATATGTTTCTTCCTAACTTTTCACTTCCAGGTAGTGTTTGTAGTCTTTATATTTATATATAAACTTATACACTAGAGTAAACATGAACATATACAACAAAATGTAGTTGTATGTCTATATAGAGAAGAGAGGTCCTCTCGTAAGGTTTAGCTTCTTGGTCATGTTTACATATTATATGTATATATATGCAGTTATACAATAAAGTAAACCTAACAAAGAAGGGAGTTGCTTCTAAATTTTAGTTTTCTAAATGTGTAATAAAAAATAAAGATAAGTGAAAGTAAACAAAATGCATATAATGTGTAATGATAATTAACAACATTGACGAATAACTATTGTGTATGGTGGTTCATAGCTGATAAGGATGGAGACAATTGAAGGTGGAAGGAAAGGTTAGAGTTTATTGGAGGTGGGAATCTTGACGAAAGCATGACAAAAGGTAGTGGGGGAGTTAGAGGAGCCTCCCTGGTTGCGGAATCAACGAGACTAAATATTGGGGACATCCCGATCAATCTAGATCTGAATCAAGCTGAAAAATGGATGGTTCGGAAGGCAGGTTTGTGCATGCTTAAAGTAGCCTTGATACCAACCATGCAGATCATATCTTCAAAGATTAAGAAAAAGATCCATTTTATTTAGGACGATGCACTGATTGGGAAGTTTGTGGTAAAGCGGTTGTCGGAAAAATCCCTAGTTTGGTGGATCAACTCATCTTGGAAACCTAGGGGGAATTATGACCTTCATCTTGGGTCCAAGGGTTTATTTACCATTTCTTTCATAAATATAGAATATAGGAACATAGTATTAGATGGGGGGGTGAATTTCTTTTATTCGGTGGGACTTTTTCTAAGACCCTGGAAGGAAAAGTTTTTCCTGGATATGGAAGACATGAAAGTGGCACCTGTTTGGATCCGGTTCTATTCCCTACTAGGAGAATACTAGATCTAGAAATACTAGAGGACCTAGGGATTTCCTTATGAAAATTCATCAAAATATCGGAGGAAACCTGGATCCAACGATTTACGACATACACAAGGATTTATGTTTACATTGATTTGACCAAAAATTTTCCAGAAGCAATTTGAATGACATGGGAGGATGAGGATTGGGTGAAAACCCTACATTATGAGCAGATCCCATTTTGATGCCAAATATGTCACGAATATGGTCATTTATTTATGGATTTTCCCATGAATAATCCAAAGACTACCTTGGGGAAGGAAGATGAAAAGAAGGACCATGGATTTACAAGGGATCCATCAAAGAAGAGGGGAGGATGGAAGCAGGAAAACCAAGAGGTGAACAAGAAGAAAATTGTTTCAAACTTGGTAGACCTCTAGGAGAAAACCTTGGACAAACAATCTGAGGGAAAAGAAATAGACCAAATATCCCTGGAGACAATAGGAACAGTCACCCAAATCGAGGAATATATTAATGAAGGGAATCAGGAAGAAGAGGATCAAGAAATAGGAGAGGAAGCAGAGGATATGTACATCAAAGATCTGGATCTGGAGGGGATTGAGGAAGCTTGTACGTACATAAGGAAAGGCTATGTACCACAAGAACAAGTGATCATGTTAAAATAATCCATCCTCAAAGTTCAGGAATCAAATAAACTTGGTTCTCATAAGGAGAAGAAAAGGAATTTAGAGGAACCCATCAAGAATACTAGAATGAAATTGAGTAAACAGAGAGTCATAGAAGCAGGTAGGAGGTTGGTAGAGTTAGGATAATATCCAACCATCAAGGTGGCTCTAGGTTTGTAAGTTTCCCAATGAATATTTTATCATGGAACATTAGGGGATTAAATATCCCACGTAAAGTAAATATTTTAAGCAAAAACATCAAGAGAACAAACCCGACCATAGTTTTATTACAAGAAACTAAGTTCCTGGCAGCCCAAATCTAGGAATTGAGTAAGAAAATATGGAAGGGAAGCGAACAGTTTGGCATTAATGCAAGAGGGTATGCGGGAGGCCTAGGGATCTTATGGTACCCCACTAGGGTTAGATTAGGGGGATTCCATGGAAATAGATGTCTCCTATCTGCTACCTTTAAGGTGGTATGGTTTTCAGTTGAGGAATGATTACAAATGTATATGGGCCTCACAATGATGGTGACAAAAGGGACTTCATCAAGTCTCTTTGGAAATCCCAAGAACAAATGCCAAATGTTCATTGGATAGTAGGGAGCGATTTCAATCTCATCACTCATTAGAGGAGAAAAAAGGTGGTCAGTACAAGATGGAGGAAGAATGTGAAACTTTTCGAGATACTATTAAGGAACTAGGACTGGTGGATATCATTCCTAGAGAGGGTTGGTTCACATGCAACAACAAGAGGATGGGGGAGAGGCACATTGCATCCAAACTCGATAGATTTATGGTCTTTCAATATATTTTTGATATTGGTAGTGAAATCCACTAACCTACAATTTTAGGAGCTGGATCAGATCATTGGCCAATAGAATTAATGTGGAGTGGGTTGGGATCGCAGTTCAAAAAAACTTTCAAGTTTGAACACTTATGGCTAGAGCTTTCAGATTTTGATGAAAATATTAGGACATGGTGGGAAGAGTTGAGTGAAGATGAGGGCCAAAGCATGTATAAGTTCCAACAAAAGCTTAAAGGGATGAAAAGAAGGATAAAAAATGGAATAGGGAAGAATTTGGAAATATCTCTGCTAATAAGAAGATCATAGAATATCACCTTAGGAGGTGCAAACTTTTGGGATAAATGAAGGATATACCAACGATTTGCAAATGGAAGAACTTAGACTTTGTACAAAACTAGAAGAGAGGGAAAGGAGGGAGGAAATTCTATGGTGGTAGAAGTCTAAGAACCATTGGTTAAAAGAGGGGGAGTGAAACAAAAAATTCTTCCAACGTTCTGTCCTCCAAAATAGGATGCAAAATAAAATCTTCTCCATTAAGAATTCCAAAGGAGAATGGGTGGAAACTAGGAAGGAAATAGAGCCCTCCTTGAACCACTATTTTTATGATATAATGTTTGATCCAAGGTAGGATAGGAGAGAAGACATAGATTGAATTACTCAGTTGATCCCTTCTTTGGTCACTCATGATCAAAGTGATCTCTTGATGAAACCTATAACCTTCCTTGAGGTGGAGGAGGTTGTTTTCAGATGAAGGAAGGAACTGACCCCGGCCCAGATGGGTTCACAGTGAAAATTTTTCATCAATTATGGGACCTAATCAAAATGGAATAATGGAGGATAGTTGAAGACTCTAGGGTATCAAAAAGGATGTTGCTAGCTTTCAATGCAACCTTTATCACTCTCATCAAAAAATGTGAAGGTGATGACTCTCCAGAAAAATTTAGGGCCATAAGTCTATGCAATGTCATCTACAAGATCATAACCAAGGTAATCATGAACATATTGAAACCCCTCCTCCCAGGACTAATCTCTCCTAAAAATTCAGGGTTTGTGGAGGGTTGGAAAATCGTAGATTGTATTATTTTGGTCCATGAAATGCTCCATTCTATAAAAACTCAAAACCTTCAAGGCATGGTAGTGAAACTGGACATAGCCAAAGCTTATAACAAGCTCAATTAGCAATTAGTTAGAGGTATGCTAGAAGCTTTTGGATTTAGAAGGGATTGGATTGATTGGATAATGAGTTTAGTGACCTAAAATTTTGTTTCTATTCTAGTGAATGGGGTCCCCTCTGGCACTTTCAAACCAATGAGGGGGATTCAAAAAGGGGGATCCTTTTTCCCCTTTCCTTTTCATTCTCATGGAAGAAGGTTTAGGAAGATCAATTATGGCATCACGAGATAGTGATGATATCAAAGGGATTAGAATTCACCCGTTAGTGGCTAAACAAACTCACCAACAGTTTGTGGATGATACAATGCTAATGGGCCACTCTTTATTCCAAGAAGCCAGGAAGTTTAAAAAGTGTTTGACAAAATTAGGGTTAGATACTAATGGTCAGAAATCACACGTTTTGTTCTACAATACGCCTAGGGTTACCAGACAGAACATATGTCAGATCTTGCGGTTTCAAGAGATATCCCTTCCATCCAAATATTTAGGAACCCCTTTAGTGAATTCTCTTGTGAAAAAAGCCTCCTGGACGGAACTTCTTGACAATATGAAAAAACGCCTAAGGAGTTGGACCTTGAGGCCCCTTAATCTTGCCAGAAGATTGGTGTTGATAAAATATGTGCTACAGGAAATGTCGACTTATCTCTTGTCCACATTGTCGGCCCAAAAAACAATCTTGTAAGAGATTAGGGCTATGCAAAGGGATTTCCTCTGGAATGGAAACAACAAAAAATGAAAGTAGAATCTAGTGAATTGGGAAGCGGTCTGTACCCCCAAACACCACAAAGGCTTAGGACTTAAAGAACCTGAAAAGGAAAGTGTGGTAAGTGGTTCCAAGCTATGGTGGAGATGGGTGACCCATGACAAGGAAGCATGGGTGGCGATATGGAATACCAAATATGCGAAGGGATGGGATAGAAAAGTGCTCATTCATTTCTCAGCAGGTACCATGGGTTCCAACATTTGGTGAACTGCATGGATGGGGAGTAGATTGGTCTAGGACCATAACTTTTGGGAAGTTGGGAATGGCTAGACAGTCCAGTTTTGGGAAGACTCATGGAAACAATTACCCCCACTTAGGAGATGTAGCGATTTGCATCGGATTATGGAAGCATGTATCGCCAAAGGAATTGTCAGGGTAAGAGACATATGGAAAAATCGTATAGATGATTAGGAATTTCACCTGTGGGATGATAAGGAATGGTGGGAACGCTTTGGCATAGAGGTGGAGGTGGAAAGACTGGGGGAAATCTTGGATAACAAATGGATAATAAATCATCCAAGAAGTGATAAGCTCCGATGGGGCTATAACCAAAAAGGATCCTCCACAATGAAAGAAGCATATGACATTTTGATTGAGGCCAATATCCAATCTATAGATAAAAAATGGGGAAATCGATGGAAAATGAAATTGTGGCCCTGTTACCACCTAAGTTGTACTTAGTGGTTTTTGATCAAGTGAGCCTAGTGAACCAAACAAGGATAACTTGTTCGGACTTCGGAAGACCTTCAATCTTGCTTCTAGGAATCCTTGTTGTACTATATCACATGTTTATACCCCATGGGGGAATTGTAATAAATGTTCTAGCATGATAGTGTCTATAAAAGAATCGGTCTCTTAGAATTTATTTGTCAATCTGATCAGCCCAGGGTGTTTTTTCCCTTGGTTATTATTGGTTGTTGAATAAACAATTGATAATTTCTAAGTTTTTCACTCCATACCTCCAAAGTTGGGGTGGTAGGCTTGGCATTTAGGCCTATTGAGGTTATTAGAGTCTATGTGTCAATGTATAAACATGCTAGACATCATGGTCGAGTCATATGAACATGTCTAAGTCCCCCTAGGTTTTTTTTCAATTTTTCAATTTTTTAGTTTTTTTAGTGTTTTTTTATTAAAATTTAATTTTTCCAAAACATAGGCTATTTTTTAATAGTTTAATTGGAAAAATTGATTTTGTAATAAAAGTGGGCCAAATAATCAGTTTCAGTCATGTAGGTGCTCATTTTCAAGCTAAGAGCACCATGTAAACCCATGGACCCACTATTTCCTAGTTTTGAGTGATTTTCCATCACTCAGGGTAGAAAGCCTCAAAAATCAATTATTGATGATTTTAATTAATAAATTGATGAATAATTGAGCAAATCCAAAATCCTAGATTAGTGGATTCTTAGCCGATTTGATTGAAATCAGTCAGATCTGAACCTGATTGACTGGATTTGACAAATCCTTGACTGAAGGAGGTGATCTGGACAGATCCATAGTTGAACTTCAGCATCCTGTTGCTGCCGCAACCTTTTCCTCGACTTCAGTTTTTCACTTAAATTCTGGGACCCCTCCTTATCTTGATTTACTTGAATCTAAAGTTGAAATTTTGGCGTCTTTGAGTATCTTTGCTTTAAAGTTGAGCGTCCGTCTTGTTGGCTGGCTGCGTTCAGTTCAATGTGAGTCGTGAGATCGGTTTTAACACTTTTAAGAGTGTGAAGGTTCACCTTAGCAAAATTTTGGTTTTGGCCTCATTTGAGCCTTAGCGCTGTTAGTTCTTCCCGTTGGATCGGGCCTTTTTTGGAAGAAGTGGAGTCTTATACCCCCCGCCGTTGCGGCTCTTAGACCAAAGTCTCCGTCCGATCCCCTTCTCTCCGACGCCCGATTCGGGTTGTGTTTCGCTGGCCCCAGAGTTCCGGTTCACCCGACGTTGCGGCTGGGGAGATAAAGTCGGGCCCCGACATGAGTTTCACCCGACACCCGAACTCCGCCTTATGTAGCCTCCGTCGCCTTTTTGTAGCCTGCGTTCCGTCCGCCGTTGCGGGTGGCAGAGTAGTCTGTCGTCCGATCCACTCCTCTCTGCCACCCGATCACCTACGACGCCCGTGTTTCCGCTCCCCCTCTTCTGGCACTCCTCCGCCGTTGCGGCTCCTGGAGCCTTCTCCCATCTGGTGTAAGAACCTTGTCTCACCCGATCTAAGAACTACCCGATTGCCGATTTACCTTTTCGTTGCCGTCCCGAGCCTCCGCAGTTCCTCACCCGGATGAACTAGGCTAGCTCATTGTGAATATATCATTATAATTTTAAAATTATGGATGCCTAATGTCTGAATTCAATGGATAATGCACCAAGTTTGTATTTAGAGATCATCTCATGAATTGCTGAAGCAGAGCATCACGCCGGAAAAGACAACGTGAATGAATGATCGAGGCGCCGATGGGACATTTTCTTTTTAGCGATTACTGTCAGAAAATAAACGCCTGTGGAAATGATGGAGAAGGTGAAACGACCAGGAAAGAAACTGAATCGTCAAGGGCATTGAAAAGACGCGTTGAGGGAACCCAGAGGACATGAGTTGTAGTTTAAATAATGGGAAGCTCGATGAAAGGAGGGCTTTTTCCCTTAGAAAATTTTGTAATTGTTGACTTGTAAGAGGAACTACTTCGTTTTGCGAAGTGAACTACAATTTTGTCTGCTGGAAAGAGTAAAGAAGTGAAATGTACCAATGCTATTCAATGAATAATGCTGAAGAAGAACTATTTCATGTTCAGCTGTATTTCATGCGCTGTAAGGATATTTGATGTTTCGAACCTAAGTTCTTGTTAATTATTTTGCAGTCTTTTCTGGGATGCATTTGCACTACGAGCAATAATTGTTGTTATAGAATGATCGGCTAACTGGTTATTTGAATATTTGTAGTTTTCATATGCTGTGGGAATAGTATCAGCTATCTGTGATTTTTCTTACTGTATGTGATTTTGTATTGCTCAGTTAAGTTGATAGCCTCACTCCCTAGGGATAGTTTAGATAGTTAGTTGTTTTTGTTCGTATCTGGTTTGTTTGCTTGTGAGCATAAGACGAGAGGTAAGAACCTGCGCATCACTTTGTGACCGCCCCTGCATTTAAACCAGCCTGGATTTAATTAGGCACGTCCATACCATTCCTTTAAGTCAAAATACAAAAACTCGGTGGGCCGGGCCGCAACCGGTAAAGCCCTTTGTTTGTTACTTTGACCTACAGTAGCCGGACCGCAAACCGGACGGATTCCCTATACCAAACAGTCAGCGGGCTAGTTGGGAACGCTGATTGGGGAGAATCCCTTACTGTTGCCGCCTGCAAGTTTCCAGGCCTCAACAGTTTTGGCGCTATAAGGAGGGCCGCCAGTGCATGGCTGGCCGAGGAAACCCATTTTCCTGAGAATATTCCGCTGGTTACAGTTCTGGTATTAGTGTACCACGCAATTCAATTCCTGAAGAAGAAGAAAGAGAATATCTGTACCCTGTCCGCAACGAGATTGTTAACGATCTGAGAAGACATACCAGGGCATACTTAAAAAATATTGGAGGATTTCCTGTCATTCCCGAATTGCCTAGAAGAGAATACAAGAGGAAAGAGCGTCCTCTAAGAGAAGACTCGGTGTTGGTTGGAGACTGGCAAGAACTGGTAGAGACTGCCTTACAAGAAGTAGAGCTACCTTTGAATCAAGAAGGCCCTGAGACTCTTTACACTTCTCCT
Source organism: Pseudotsuga menziesii (assembly GCA_001517045.1). Classification (NCBI taxonomy): domain Eukaryota; kingdom Viridiplantae; phylum Streptophyta; class Pinopsida; order Pinales; family Pinaceae; genus Pseudotsuga; species Pseudotsuga menziesii. The sequence continues at coordinate 76,599 of LPNX010252414.1, forward strand.
ATTCACACCCCAGTTGGTTCACCTCCGCACTCTCCACCTCGACTAATGGCAGCAGCTAACGCAAACCAGCCACCTAATCCTCCAAACCCCCCACCTGCATGGAAAGCCAGATCACCTCTGAATCTGACCGCGCCTTTGCACGACCTACCTCAAGCCTTCGAAAAGTTATTGCCTAAGTTTGATCCCAATGAGAAGATATTGGTAGACGACCACTTGTAGAGTTTTTATTTGGCTATAGAAGGATTACGGGCAGGGGAGCATGAAGATGTGGTTTGTATACTTTTCCCACACACCCTTAAAGAAGCCGCTGCCTCTTGGTATTTCGGTTTACCTGCCAATTCCATTCCAGATTGGAACACTTTCGAAAGAATGTTTAGAAGTAAGTATGCGGTCCAAAAGACGCATGCTGCCCTGATGAAAGGACTTTGTGCTTTAAAAAAAGAAAAGAAAGAAAAAGTGCACAGTTTTACACAAAGGTTTACAGCCTATCTTAAAAACTTCTCTGATGCAGATAAACCTTCAGAAAAGGTCCTTATCGAGTATTATACATCAGCTCTAGGTCCTGACCTGGCCATGTTCGCAAAAGGTAGGGCCAAAACCACTTTGACGGAAACTTATGAAGAAGCAGAAGTAGTGGAAGCAGAAAGCGAGAGCATTCAAGATTACCCTGAACATTCAGGGGAGAAAAGGAGAACGCTGCTGTTTACTAAACCCAAAGAAGAGAAAACACCAGATTACGAAGGTATGGCCAAAATGGTACAGAAGCTGTCTAACAAGGTCATAGATTTGGAGAAAGAAAAAGAAGCACAAAATTTTTCCAGGCCATATTATAAGAAAAGGGAGGATAGCAACCAGACCCCTCCCCCCTCTCAGAAAACTGCATCCATGAACCTCACAGAGATAGGTATGGATAATTTCTGTACTTTTCATCAACAACCCCATTCCGAAAAGAACTGTCCGCAATGGATAAATTCGATGACATTGGTCATGAATCAGATGCTGGATTCAAGATTGACGGAAGAAGATGAGGATGAGAGGAAAGAAAAAGTTGCTTCAACATCTACAAAAGAACAGGAAGAAGAGACTATGGCTTTATGGAGCTCCGTCTCTGTACTAGATGCGGAAGAAGAAAACAATCACGGACGCAAAGAGGTCAGGGAGGCTAACGTCACCACCAGGAGCAAAGGGGAAGTTAGTGATGATAGTTTTCTGCTCCCAAAGATTCGAAGGCTGCAAAGAAATATTAAAAAGAAATTTCAAGACAAATCCATGGCTAATCAGATTACGGAATTTACCATTACCAGCCAGGATCCGAAGCAATTTAGAGCACCGCCTGAGCTAAGCGAAGAAAATGTAAGCGCTAATAAACCCCAGTCCACTAGACAACTAATCGAATATGACGTCGTTGAAGATTTAAAGAAGATAAAGGCAAACGTCCCGCTGTTCGAAATGTGCAAAATATCTCAGCAGAAAGAAAGATTGTTGAAAGCGCTGGAAACATCAGAAGAAAAGTTGCCCACTGACAATCAGCCGCGGCAAGAAGAAGAAATTGGGGAAGCCAGCATTGGTGGTAAGTCCAAAACCAAACACCCACCTTTCCTTTTAACTTTTGAAATTTTTAATCATAACGCGCACAATTGTCTAGCGGACTCAGGGGCGTCGATCAATGTCATGCCCATATCGGTTTGTAAAAAAATAAATGGGCAGCCTAAGCCCACCACGTGGAAAGTGGTGCAGTTGGATAGAACCGACGTCAAGGTAGTTGGCGAGATGGAAGACGTGTTAATCCGCTTAGCGTCCGATGATAGAGTGTGCCAAGTCATCAACATTGTAGTGGCTGACATACCAGATGCGTACGGCTTGGTCCTGAGTAGAGATTGGTCAGCCAAATTAAATGGGTATTTCGCTACAGATTGGTCACATCTTTGGTTGCCATACAAAGGAAGTCCTAATCAGATCAAGGTCTTGAGAGAGCCTCATATGAAATACAATGTCACTCAATTGGATGGAAAGAATGTACCAGTTGAATCCATATTGGGAAACTACTTTCTGGAACTAGAACCAGGGAATTATCAAGCGGAAGAGGCTAGCAGCACACCTAACACCCAGCCTGATCTCCTTCATTTTTCTCAGGCTGATGAGCTTGATTGTAAAATAGTAGATTTAGCTGTAGGAGTAGATTCTTTTTCATTAGACAATGTTTGTTGGACTTTATATTTTGACGGCTCAAAAACATTAGAAGTATCAGGGGCCGGCTGCGTCCTTATTGATCCACAAAATAATAAATACTTCTTGTCCTGTAGGTTAGAGTTTGAATGTACTAACAATACAGCTGAATACGAGGCACTTTTGCAGGGACTTAAGAAGGCCATTGAGTTACAGGTTTGTAATTTAAAAGTTTTCGGAGACTCAGAAATAGTTGTGAAACAAATAAAAAATCAAATACACTGTGTTTCCCCTCATTTGAAAGCTTACCAAAACGAGGTATGGGAATTACTTAAACGTTTTCATGCATTTAACATTATTTCAATCCCAAGGATAAAAAATGCAGCCGCTGATTTTTTAGCCACATCAGCTGGCAGGCTGGTGCCCACTAATAATAAATGCTCTATTGAATTACTTTTCAGGCCCTTTGTGCCGGAAATGATCACCAACTTGCGAGTATTTGACGATGATCAGCAGATAATCGAATGCTTGACAAATGATGAGACTTTTAAAGGAGCTATCATAGACGATGAGGAACAT
>LPNX010252414.1:80926-107410 GCA_001517045.1 Pseudotsuga menziesii
CATCTTTGTGTGCATTGAGGTCCTACTTAAGCTCCTGTAAGGTCAATCAGACTCAAAAGTCTAGAATACTATGCTGAGGCTCCGCGCACTTTACACTTAAAATCTAAAGGGCGATGACAGAGGACCCATGGAGAATAGCAAGATGAACAGGGTGTTAAATCTAAATGCTCCCATGCTGGATAATAAATGCCAAAAGGCAGATAAGAGTCAGAATTCCTATAAAAGCATCATGCTCCAAAGCTAAATCCAGACCACAAAGTACTAATTTGCCAATGATCCTCTCCGTCCGTGAGTTGAAACACTAAGCACATCACTCACACAAAAGGGCACTATGGGATAGAGGATCCTGAATTAAAATTCAGTAAGAAAGGCATGCATGAAGACTCTCATTAAAAGAGGGTAAAATACGAAAAGCACAAAAGTTGCTAAGATGGCATGGGAATGAGAAACAAATGAACGTTTCTGTTTATCAGCTGCTACAATCCTGTGGTGTCCCATGTTACCAGCTACCTGAAGGAAAATTAATAATGAACTCATTTTTTGGCCTTAGCAGAGTTATCTGGACTCTAGAATCTTGACTTTCATCGCCCAAAGTGGACTGATATCAACGATAAAGGTACACATTTCTGTTATTGAGAAATCTATCTAGCTGGAAGAATTCAAGAAATACATTTGTTGTAGGATAGTCTGCTTTTCAAGGAAGAAACCACCCAGAGATCTAGGTTCACCAGGAAATCACCAGTTGTTGCTGCCGCAACCTTTTCCCCGACTTCAGTTTTTCACTTAAATTCTGGGACCCCTCCTTATCTTGATTTACTTGAATCTAAAGTTGAAATTTTGGCCTCTTTGAGTATCTTTGCTTTAAAGTTGAGCGTCCGTCTTGTTGGCTGGCTGCGTTCAGTTCAGTGTGAGTCGTGAGATCGGTTTTAACACTTTTAAGAGTGTGAAGGTTCACCTTAGCAAAATTTTGGTTTTGGCCTCATTTGAGCCTTAGCGCTGTTAGTTCTTCCCATTGGATCGGGCCTCTTTTGGAAGAAGTGGAGTCTTACATCACCCGCCGTTGCGGCTCTTAGACCAAAGTCTCCGTCCGATCCACTTCTCTCTGACGCCCGATTCGGGTTGTGTTTCGCTTGCCCCAGAGTTCCGGTTCACCCGACGTTGCGGCTGGGGAGATAAAGTCGGGCCCCGACATGAGTTTCACCCGACACCCGAACTCCGCCTTATGTAGCCTCCGTCGCCTTTTTGTAGCCTGCTTTTCGTCCGCCGTTGCGGGTGGCAGAGTAGTCTGTCATCCGATCCACTCCTCTCCGCCGCCCGATCACCTACGACGCCCGTGTTTCCGCTCCCCCTCTTCTGGCACTCCTCCACTGTTGCGGCTCCTGGAGCCTTCTCCCATCCGGTGTAAGAACCTTGTCTCACCCGATCTAAGAACTACCCGACTGCCGATTTACCTTTTCGTTGCCGTCCCGAGCCTCCGCAGTTCCTCACCCGGATGAACTAGGCTAGCTCGTTGTGAATATATCATTATAATTTTAAAATTATGGATGCCTAATGTCTGAATTCAATGGATAATGCACCAAGTTTGTATGCAGAGATCATCTCATGAATCGCTGAAGCAGAGCATCGCGCCGGAAAAGACAACGTGAATGAATGACCGAGGCACCGATGGGACATTTTATTTTTAGCGGTTACTGTCAGAAAATAAACGTCTGTGGAAATGATGGAGAAGGTGAAACGACCAGGAAAGAAACTGAATCGTCAAGGGCATTTAAAAGACGCGTTGAGGGAACCCAGAGGACATGAGTTGTAGTTTAAATAATGGGAAGCTCGATGAAAGGAGGGCTTTTTCCCTTAGAAAATTTTGTAATTGTTGACTTGTAAGAGGAACTACTTCGTTTTGCTAAGTGAACTGCAATTTTGTCTGCTGGAAAGAGTAAAGAAGTGAAATGTACCAATGCTATTCAATGAATAATGCTGAAGAAGAACTATTTCGTGTTCAGCTGTATTTCATGCGCTGTAAGGATATTTGATGTTTTCAACCTAAGTTCTTGTTAATTATTTTGCAGTCTTTTCTGGGATGCATTTGCACTACGATCAATAATTGTTGTTATAGAATGATCGGCTAACTGGTTATTTGAATATTTGTAGTTTTCATATGCTGTGGGAAAAGTATCAGCTATCTGTGATTTTTCTTACTGTATGTGATTTTGTATTGCTCAGTTAAGTTGATAGCCTCGCTCCCTAGGGATAGTTTAGATAGTTAGTTGTTTTTGTTCGTATCTGGTTTGTTTGCTTGTGAGCATAAGACGAGAGGTAAGAACCTGCGCATCACTTTGTGACCGCCCCTGCATTTAAACCAGCCTGCATTTAATTAGGCACGTGCATACCATTCTTTTAAGTCAAAATACAAAAACTCGGTGGGCCGGGCCGCAACCGGTAAAGCCCTTTGTTTGTTACTTTGACCTACGGTAGCCGGACCGCAAACCGGATGGATTCCCTATACCAAACAGTCAGCGGGCTAGTTGGGAACGCTGATTGGGGAGAATCCCTTACTGTTGCCGCCTGCGAGTTTCCAGGCCTCAACACATCCTTTATGGGGAATTTTTCCCTCCCTCTCTCCACATGTTTGGGCTCATCTGGATGAGTTTTGGTGGATGCTTCAGTCAACAGGTTGAGGTGTCAGTCAGATCAGCTCTCCAATTGACAGTTTCACTCAGTGAGACTCAGATTTGGCTCAATTAGACACAAATCAGGAATTGATGGAGTCTCCTTCAGCTACAATGGTCTATCTCCTTGGGATTTGCACCCCCTTCGGGCTGGATCTCCTATTTTTTGTATAAATAAAGCTTAGGCTGCCTCTTCCAAGCTAGTTAGAGTTGGATTGAAGGGCTTGCTATTGTAATACTGTTGTAATCTTTTATTGCTGGAATAAAGAAGCTTTGGAGGCCAAATGGTGTAATGCTCTCATGTTTGTGGATTAAGCATTGTCTTACGGCTATTGATGTTGCTGGCATTTCTCTCAATTTCTACATCTGAACCCTGTCTAGCTTGAACGATTCAGCTGAATCAATAGGAGTATAGTTGGGAAAGTAAGGTTACTTGTTTTTTTGATATCTCATAGAATATATTTTTGAAGATCTATATTATACATGTTTAATAAGTTTATTTTCATGTAATTCTTGTCTCTTTTTCATATATATATATATATATCCAGATCTGATGAGGTTTCGTGCAGGATTGTGTGTTTAGATTTCAGGTAGCAAGGATTGGATGAGCTGTGGATCTAGTTTGACTCCACTATACATCCAAAAAATTTGTGAAGGAAATGCCCCTATGTATTCCACTAACAAGTTTCCATTGCAGATCCATCCAACAACGGGCCTTTCCCCTTCTCTTCCTCCTTTATTTTAAAATCAATCTTCCGGTTACCTGTCTTTTCCTCTTATGATCAGATCTAGTTCTAAGAATTCAATATATATTGTTAGATCTAGTTTATAATACTTTTGCTGCTTAGATCTATAATTTCATAATGATAGATCTAGGTGTAGGAATTTCCTTTTCTGCAAGTAGCTAAACCATAGATCTAAAGCTTTCTCATAAGGTAGTTTCTTTTTTCATTCTTCAAAGATTTAAATTCTGCAATAAAAGTGCACATCTCATTGGCTTCCCAAACAGCAATCCAAGATCCCAAGGAAATCTTTCTTTCCTTGGTTCCTTTTTGCAAAACTAGATTACCCCAACTTAACAAATGTTTACATAGTTTTTTTTCGGTAGCTAGTGTGGTGACCAAAAACACTTTTAAAGTGTGTTTGGGAACATTTGATTTTAATTTCTCACTATTTTTTATCATATCTAACAAAAAAGAGAAGGAGACTCTACCCAATTTCCAACTCTTGGACGAACCAGAGCTTCCTGGAAGCTTCCCCCACTGCTGTGTTTTAGTTTGAGCTTGTTACAAGCTTGTTGTAAGCCTTTGGATCCCAGATAACAAGGACCAAAGTGCATCAATTTCAATTTTATGATATTTTAAATCACTTCTAATAAAAATAAAAGGTCCTTTCGAATAAGCTCTTTCGAGCCTATTCACCATCCCCCCTGGGGGGATTTGCATCGGTGTCATTTTTTTTTACTTTTTGTTCATATCTTTTCAATATAGCATAATTCTAATATGCAGGGTATTATACTTTGATTTATTATCATTTCCATATTCGATATTTGAGGTTTCAAAGTAATTTTAATACTTCCCACATGACTTCCCGATTGACCCAAAAGGGGAAAAGAGATGCGTTGTAGGACTAATTAGAAAACTGGAATTGTGTATCTATGTTTTCCTTTTCATCAATTGTTTAATCAGCTATAATAAAATTAACCCCTCCTTGATTCCCCGATTGATATCCACTTGGATCGAAAGAGGTTCCTGGAGGGTTTTCTTTTTAACAAGAACACCTATCTTAAAATTTACTAAAATTGACAAGACTCCAGTGTGTATGCTCTGCACTTGGCTGCAGTTCGTCCGATCAGTCAAGCTGCATCAAAAACACTTGAGTGACTAGAATAATTATGATTCACTCTCCCAAATTGACTAACCTTCAGGTGAAAATCCAACACCTATATCAAACCATTACGATGGCAAAATACCCAAAGGAAGCGGGAACTCCTGAAAAGTGACCTCGGGGTGCTGATCTCTATTACACCTGTGGGTGCATTATGAACAATAGCCTTAGAGACTCCATTCATCCCACATATTCCTTGTGGGTAGCCGTGATGGTTTAGTTTTGGACATACTCCAAGTACTCTCAGGTATATCTAGAGTCCCCCCCCCCTTGGCCTAATTTTAATCAACTCATATTTCACATTAACTTAAAAAATACCAAGAGGCAATCGCAAAACATTCACTCCAAGCACATGCAAGTACATTGATTATCTTCTGACTCCATTTTAAGGCATTGGCTATTTTCTTTCTTTATATATATATATATATATATATATTGTGTCTCAGCATTGTGCCTTCGTGCACTCATTTTGTATCTTATCATCTATGGTTTTTTATGGTTAAATCTCAAACTCCTAAGTAACTCATTCAATTTAAATTCACCATACTAAATAATTTTGCCATAGTAACTTAATAGGGTCTACCCCCCTTGGATTCATTAGGAGTTGAGCCTAAACGGAGGAGTCAAGAACAAGGTGACATCCTTGACTCGATACTTGCCCCCAAGGACAAACCAAGTGGCTTGAATATTTCTGCCACATGACCCAAGTGTGTGAAAGGAGGCAATAGGCCCAAGATCACTATTTTATGTTGGCTTGTAATGAGAAAAGAAATATTAATAGGAGAAAATATCAAGAAAATAGGGATCGTGGGTCCTTACTGGTGTTTCCTATGCAAGTTAGAAGAAGAGGCCACCAGCCACCTCTTGAATACCTGTAAGTTCACCTCTTCCATCTGGGACCTTGGGGCAGAAATTTTCCAGAGATCTTATCAGGTAAGACAACATCCGAACAGGACGATTATTGAGTGGAGCAAAAATCCATTCCAGAACCCCATTCTAAACCATTTGTGGGAAATGCCCCCCTATTTTGTGCTCTGGGTATTAATTCTTGCACATGATCTATGAACTAGGAATCAAAATCATCAAAGAATAATTAAAAAATACTCATGAAATGGAAAATAACTGGAACCCGAATAGGTTTCCTCTCTGTATATTTTATAAACAATAAAGGGTTACAATTCCCATGCATGAGAAATGGCTTAACTCCATGAAGAATTCGAATACCTAAGGAGACAATTCGAATTCAATGAGTGAGTCTAGCTTAACTGACTCTTTTCCATGCAATCTCACTCAGTTAACCACTTGAACAAAACCCTAATTGAATCACCAAACCCTAACTGAAGTCGGAGTGCAATAAATGACTGAATCTCAACTGAAGGATATCAAACACATGTCATAGCAAACCAACCATCAAGTGCTAGTACTGGATGACTCCAATGAACCCTGATGAGGTTAACTGAAGCTGAACTGACCATCAGAAGTTGGTGGAGGAACCTTGTTGACTCCAGTTCATTAAATAATAATAAATAATCATTAAATAATATATTTAATGAATGGAGGCACCTTAACTGACTGTAACTGATTGGTTGAACTGAAAGTAACTACCATTTAGCAATTAGGTGCTTTAATGTCACACAGATCACCCCTGGAGTGCTCCAGTTAGCCTCCTTGACTGTAGGGAAAGGCTAAGTTATCCTCCTTGACTGTAGGTAGGCGTGGGTGTGACTGGGATGATGGCAATTAATGCTCCACTGATGTCAATTAAACTTAGGATAGTGGTTTAACTAGGTCAATTTGACCAAAAGAGTGTGTATGATGGTAAATGTCTCCAACACCCCCCCTTAAGCTATACTCAGGAAGAGTTAGAAAACATAGATGCATAAAATGCTAGGGCCCTGGCAACAAAGGCCATAGGTCACCCTGTACAATAAAGTAACTGCTTAATATAACCAAGGAAACGGAGAAAACCTCATGGGAAAAATACTTCCCCTCAAACTAAGCAGTAAATCAAGAATTGGTTCTTCTATGCAGCAGCATCCTAAGACTATGCATGTGAACCTATGAATCCAAACTAAATAAATAGGTCTGGAGGAATCTTCCACTTTGGAAGAAGAACAATGCACTGAACTGAATCAAAAATATAAACAGTTGCACGATGAAAACTGGACCCATGTAGAGCAACTGAAATCATCTGAAGAGAGAGCAAAGGGTCTTGAGGATTCGAACCATGTGTGGAACACTCAATAAACTGATATGTTGCAGCCTTTAATGGAAAACCATGAGTGGTAAAATCAGCCCCAAATCTTAGGAGCAAGTGTCCAAACGAATGCAGAATGTGTTCCTCTTTACTAGTTCTGTGAGGAGATGAGCTTGTGACCAAAGGTAGAGAATCCCTGGGACTATGGAGAGTGAATGATTGAGATCCATAATCTGATATAGATTCAGAAATATCTAATGATTCACAAAATAAAATGTCAGCAACCTCATAAGAGGAAACTAACACCAAATTCCCATAGGCAAATTTGAAGAAGAATTGCGGTACTTGATTTTTCACACCGGAATTGGTGAGAGCAGCTACAAGCATGACTGAAAGCTCTTGGATTTTAAAATATGAACCAAATAATATCATATGAGAATGTAAATCAGATCTAAATAAGTTCACAATAGATCCAAAACTATGAAATGAAATCAAATCCCCAGCAGCAGTTTCGAAGGAGACTTGCGGTACTTGTTTCTTCACACCGTTGATGAGAACAGCTACAAGCAGTACTGAAGGGTTATGAACCTGAAATTTTGAACCAAGCAATATCAGATAAGATCCAAATAATATCATATCAGATCCAATAAGGTTCATATCAGATCCAAAATTATGGTCAACCGAGACGGTAGATGCACAGTTTTCTTCTTCTTCAAAATTCTGAATTTTGGTGCATGCAATCCTACAGGAATTTGCTGGAAGATCGAGATCACGGGTAGCGAATGTGTCACTCTTATAATCTGATATTTTTTCCAAAATATCCAAGTTATTACATATTTTCACACCAGCAGCAACATTAGAGGAATAAAATTCAAATTTCTCCTCACTTTCGGAAGCAATTACTGGTAAATTTTGCACAGAATTCAAAGGAAAATCACCGTTGAATGTTTGCATGGAAGTGCAGCAGTGTTTTTCTTCAATATCATAGATTCGAATGTCTTCTTCTGTTTCAGAAATATGAGAAGATGAGATATCAAAGATCTCATGAACTTCCAGAGCATCATGAGAAGGAGTCACTTCATGGAGACTTTCTTCAATTCGAATTGAATGTGTAGAAGATTCTGCTTCATCTTCATCTTGAACAACTTCATCAGAGAGAGTAGTGGCTGAGTATTTTGAGTGAAGAACTCTTGTGGTGCTGGCTGTGATCTCCAAAGTACTATTATGATCCTCATTGTGCTTGCCAAAGGTTTTGTCTAATATTGTCCAGACTTCCTTTGGGTATTCAACAGAACAAATAAGGTAGTACAAGCTATCATCAAGGGCCAGAGCTATTGTTCCATAAGCTCTATCACGGTCATTTAGCCAGTCATTCTCATTCTCATAAGACTCTTTTCCAATTCCAATAGATACCTCATAGAAACCTCGTCTCTTCAGAGATGCAATCATCTTCAACTTCCATTCCGAATAGCTTGTGAATGGGGTGAGAAGAGGGATTGATGAGTCCATTCGAAGTTGTACCTGTTAAGACCTGCAAATCAAAACAAAAAGGGCACCGTAAGGTCAGACAGCCTGCACATTTAGGATTTCATCACACCCAGCATAGTCAATCAAGCAAGCTTGATCAACAAGTTCTTTACTTGGGATATTGAGTGGTAAGCCTTGGCTTCTGGTGCAGTGTTGGATTTTTGAGCTATTGCTCAAATTCCATGGAGAAATCTATCAAAAAAGCTTGTTCTTGAGAGATTGATATTTGTTCCACCGTAGCTCTGATACCATATTAATTCTTGCACATGATCTAGGAACTAGGAATCAAAATCATCAAAGAATAATTAACAAATACTCATGAATTGGAAAATAACTGGAACCCGAATAGGTTTCCTCTCTGTATATTTTATAAACAACAAAGGGTTAAAATTCCCATGCATGAACAATGGCTTAAATCCATGAAGAATTCGAATACCTAAGGAGACAATTCAAATTCAATGAGTGATTCTAGCTTAACTGACTCTTTGCCATGTAATCTCACTCAGTTAACCACTTGAACAAAACCCTAATTGAATCACCAAACCCTAACTGAAGTCGGAGTGCAATAAATGACTGAATCTCAACTGAAGGAGATCAAACACATGTCATAGCAAACCAACCATCAAGTGCTAGTACTGCATGACTCCAATGAACCTTGATGAGGTTAACTGAAGCTGAACTGACCATCAGAAGTTGGTGGAGGCGCCTTGTTGACTCCAGTTCATTAAATAATAATAAATAATCATTAAATAATATATTTAATGAATGGAAGCGCCTTAACTAACTGTAACTAATTGGTTGAACTAAAAGTAACCACCAGTTAGCAATTAGGTGCATTAATGTCACATAGATCACCCTTGGAGTGCTCCAGTTAGCCTCCTTGACTGTAGGTAGGTGTGGGTGTGACTGGGATGATGGCAATTAATGCTCCACTGATGTCAATTAAACTTAGGATAGTGGTTTAACTAGGCTAATTTGACCAAAAGAGTGTGTATGATGGTAAATGTCTCCAACACTTGGAAGTATGGAGGGAGATGAATTCAAGGACCTTCCAAGGAAAAATCAGGTTTGTTAGCAAAGTATGGGAAACCATCACAACCAGAATGAGAGAAACCATAAGGGTAGGAATCTGGGAAAATGTGGACTAGGAAGCCAATGAAGAGGAAGCACACATTCTATGGAAATGTGGTCTTTTACAACCCATGCAACCAGACATCACCAGGAAAAGACCAACCAAAACGATGATCAGTGCAAGGAAATGGGATCCTCCTCCCGAGGGAATTTTCAAGCTTAAATTTGATGGTGTGTAGAAGGGTAATCCAAGCTTTGCTGGTTATGGGTACGTTGTGCGCCATAGCAGAGGAAACATGAGAAGATTCAGCTTTGGTTTTGATTGTATGGGAAACTAGCAATGTGGCCGAGATAGAAGTCCTCCAGCAAGGTATTGACATGTTTAAAGAAAATCATTGGATTCCAATAATCATTGAAGGGGAATCCCAGGTTATCATTCAAATGGATACTAAGCTCCAAAATGGTACACATAGTGCTAAGATGGGGCATTCATGGAGATTTGAAGGAAGGGTGGAGAAACTCAAGGGGCTCTTGGCTGAGGGGTTGGATGCCACTTTTAGCCATTTTTGGCGATAAGGGAATAAGGTGGCATATCATCTAGAGAACTTGGGTACAAAAACACGTTGAAATGTCAAAGATAAATAGTGGAGTGATGTGACTAATTAGACATGGTGAGCCAACTGCGTGAACTTCACAATCCAAGACATGCCGAATAATCATGACACAAGTTGGGCTGGCCATCGGGCGGATCAAGAACTCTAAGCTGGGAACATGATTATCAGATGGGTGGCAGGGAGGCCCATTGAAGGGCATGTGATATTTAATTCCGCTTCAAACCAACACCAGAATTTCATCTTTTTGATAGATTAGAAGCACGAGTGATAGAGTAGGAAAATTTGGGTCCCTATGTGAAATTTCTTTGGCTCGCACTATGGACTGTACATGCAACATCATGGTTTGCAGGGCCATTGTGATGTTTCTAATAAGGGACCTTCTATTTAGAGAGGCGTTGGGTGATGGGAGTTTCTACACAAGGTGTATGTATCATGTTGTTTCCATAAAAAAAGTCTACGAAAAGTGGTGAGTGAAACCTATTTTGAAGGATCTATGCAGGGGGGTGACGAGTTAATGGAAGACAGGAAAGGGAAGGGGAAGCTCTATTCTAACCAAGAGGAGGATTCTAGAATGATATCAGGGCCCAACGTAAGGCTCCATGGGAGGCCAGGATGTATGAGCTCGAGCTTCCCAACCAAATTCGGCAAAGAGTCAATGACATAGAGACATGATTGTGGGATGAGTTTGACAGAGAGATTCTTCAAGAATATTGTTGAAAGGTAGAAGATTGGATCCTTAACCCAGTACATACTGTAGATAGGGTTATTCTATACGAGAAGACCATGGCCCTGTTCTGGGCCATGAAAAATCTCGTTGGTGGGGCGTCATGGGACAAGGAAGCGATGGATGAAGCAATCGAGTCTATGTACCATTGGCAAGTGGCAGTGACCTTGGATATCAACCACCTGAACATTAAGGTGGACATGATCATGAAGAGGCTTGTGGTGATGGTTCCTCCGCCTTTGCATCATGATCCTATCCTGAAACCAATGGATGAGAGCTCATGGTAGGGTGGTATTCTCGACCTTCCATATATCCTTCTCTGAGTGGTCAAGTGTGATGGCTCCTAGGTATGTTTTGGATCAGCATTGGCATGCATGCTTTTTAAGATTGGATGTAAGTTTGTTTTTAGTAGTCTATAGGCACCTTCTTACCCCGGTCAAGAAGGATTTTATTCAAACTGTTTATAAATCAGGGTTGTTGTTTTCAGAGACCTTATGTATCTCAGTCCTCTGTATATTTCTATTGTAATGGAGGTTGAGGTAAAATCGATCAAAATTTATATGGGAAGGGATAGGTAGTGGCCAATGTTATGGTCTAGACTGAAGGATTCGAGCTGCAATTTCCTATTATGGTGTTAATATAATGAAAGACTTCTTACTTACAAAAAACGTTAATTAACAACTTTAATATCATAACTTCCATTCAAACTCCATATAATATAAAGTTTAAGCGAGAAGGAAAACACATATGGTGTTGAGCTTGAAGACACATAACACAACATGGAGCACATCATTTGGAAAATCCTTTTGAAAAGGAAAAAAGTGTCATAGAATTGAATATGCATGTCACAACGTATTTCATTTCCAAAATAATTATAAATATATGTACTTGTTAAAATCAAAGTTAGTTAATTATTTTATGTTTTGGATTTTCTTTAGTAATTTTTTCCATATCCCCAACTTCTAAAAAAACTTAGACCTTCTTAAGCTCAAGTTACCCACCGCAATCCCTCACTAACTTTCGAAGATTCGAACACTGGATTCTGCAATTCCAACAACTATATATTTAAAATTTCAACTTTTAACATGCATGAACATTTCACCACTAAAATAATTCTAATGCTAAATGTGAATGATAAAGTAAAAATTTCACCACTTAAATAACTCTAAATGTGAATACCCAATCTAAATGTGATTGATGAAGTTATTTGTAGGGAAAACTTATAAATCCTCGATGTGTTGGGCTTGAAGGCACATAAAACAACACGACCAACATACAACAAAACTAACATAAGACACTATTGATGCGTATATTGTATCCTTAAATCATGTTTTCTATGCCCAAGATGAATCCAAATAATATTCTTACACTCTAAGCTGATTTTTCCTAAAGAATCTACCAAGTTGGGTAGTGGATGTACACTATCATAGCATCGAGGAATATTCCCATGTTCTTGTCGAGAAACTGAATTCATGGCGAGAAGAGCCCAAGTTAAGCAGTTTTCTTTTGATTCGTTGGACATGATAAAATGGATAGAAAACTGTGTCATAGATAGAAATTCCTAACAAACTAAAAAAAATGTTTTTAAAGTAAAAATAACAACATATATCATCCATTAATATAAAGAAGAAAAGATAAAACCCTAGTTCCATGCAAAATATTATGAAAATTGTATGATGAATACAATATTGGATCAAAAGTTAGCGAAAATACCGTGTGAAACACATATATAAAATACAATAGGATTAGTCTCAACAAAAATGTGAACTTCCATAAGCTCAAGCTCTTAAAGGATACAGAGACACAATATAACTACCTCAAGTAGTAAGATCTACCACCTAAAATATTATGTGACTTGAGAAGATTTGAAAACACAGATACCTATTGATAACTGATCATTAAACCAATCTCAACCTGTTTATAAGTAAATGAGGAACAATGTGTACATGTGTAAGAATAAAGCTACATTTACAACTAAATATATACTTTCAACAAGAATTGAGTGGTAGGATTTTGTAAAATGCGAGAGGACTAATTTGCAAACATTTATTTAAAGAGAAAAATTTTGATTGCAAAGGATTTCATGCAAATACTTTTCAAATTCCTTGGAACTTTAAAACATATTAACAAAAAAAGGATGGAATAGGTGGTGGAACAATAAAATGAATAGATTAATAGAACAAGGATGGAACATGTGACGATATCATATGCATATGCTTTAACTTTAGCTATCTTGAGAAAAAATAGAAATTGTTCAAAGATGAACTAATAATTGAAAAAGTAAAAGCAATAACTCTTTTAAGACATTACAAATAGATCAATAAAACATATTGTTATCTTTAATAAGGGGAACTAAAGGGTATGTGTGGAATAAGAGAGCTCCATTTCCATTTATAAGCATATAGAAAATGTTCCATACAAGTGCAGAATCGCAAATCAAAGTAAATTCTTTCAAAAATCCATGAATCAATCAACACAAGTAAATCAATTTATTTATATTATGCAAGTTTTCCTCATAGATAGAATCCATATAAACAAAATTTTATTTAATTATGACTCGAGGGGAAGGTCATCAATTTACTGAATCTAATGCCAAGCCATGTACTCCCAAATCAAATCAATTCAGTGCAATCGATTATAACCTATGGACTAGTAGAGTTCAAAATTATTTTGGCCCTTGGAAGAAGACTCTCCAAAACAAGATTATGAATATGAGGAACCTGCTTAGATGCGCATTCCAGTGCTAGCAAGAGATTCACTACCAACACATGAATCTCAACCATCCCATCAACAAAGTAAAAAAGCTAAACCAAATGGAGGGTTGGCCTTGGAATGCTCCATATGCAAATAATTTTCCCTCAAGAAAAACTTGTTGATCTAGATGTTTCACAAAGAGAAGGATGAGTTTGTCTTCTCTAGCAAGGAAGTTTTGAGCAAGGCATCCAATCGATTTTATGCAAGGACTCAAAAGTTGAGTTTCATATTCATCTTCTTGTATAATTCTGAGAAGATGGTCAAGTACCAATTCCTTGGTGGGAGGAGAGTTGGTGTTAAACGTAGATCTTCTCAAATCGGGATACTCCTCTACTACAGTTGCAATTTCCATCACTACCATGAAAAAACCATTTTGTAATAAGCTTTTGTGTTCAATTTCTTTGTCTCACTAATCAATGCCAAGGAGTAACTAATGAATTAATTATTTTAAGGTGTGTCATATAGTATCTTCTTTCTTTCAGATATATTTGATTATATACAAACCACTTTGTTTATGCACATGCATTCACGCCGCAAGTGAATATCCTTGGTTCATACCGCAAAGTGAATATTTTCTTTTGTTATTATATATGTATGGATGTTATATGTTTAATGATGTTATGTTAGTTTCAATTAATTTTTAGAAGATATATTGGTAATATATTGGATTTGGGGAATTGAGAGTGATGTGAGGGGAGGGTGGGGCCATATGAGATTCCATTTTCACATCATTGTCCTTGTTCGATGGAGAAAAAAATATTCTTGAATTCGAAAAAAGATTATACAAGTATTCCTCTTTAGTACTTTTAGAGTCTCATACATGTTTATATGCATATAAATATTTATCATTGATTCATATAAACTTATTGTATTATCATGATTTCTGTAGGTATTCATGCACAACAAAAAATGCAAATAAAAGAAATAAATTCAATGGCTCTAGTTATTTATATTTTAATGTATATTTTTATACTAAATAAGATTACAAGCATGCAATTTTCCCTTACACCAATAATTCTAGATAAGTACAATGATTATCAGTGAGACATGTATGATTTATTTATAGGTTTAATCAATGAGATTACATGAAGGAAAAACAAACAAACAAAATGAAGATCACTTTATAATTATCTTATGTGGACTTTGCATGTGTGTGATGTGGTTGTCCAAGATTTCATATTATCAAAATCATGGACATATATAGGTAGTAATCATTCTTAAATATTAGTTAGTGTGCAAAACATTATTGCTACTGAGATTTATTTAGAAGTCTCTTAGCTAAGCAGTACTCACACGTTTTCTAATTAATGGATAAATTATCATTTAGAAATCTCTTAGATAAGGATTTCTCACACATAGATCATCTCAGGGTTTCTTTAATCTAATGATTATTTTTTTTTTCCAATGTTAATAGGGATTGAGAAAAAAATTGTAGACCATCATAGGGATATTCTAAAGTTTTCTTAATTTGAAGATGATTTTTTTTTGATAATGTAACTAGATATGGAAAAAAAATACATAGTGTATCATGGCATGATAGAAGAAAGAATATAGACTACTTGTGCTTCATAAGGCCTAAGTGGCACTAGCGTTTGTGAGTAAGAGGTATGATTCTTCCTTTGTCAAATCATTTCCCTCCATTAACTTTTTCATATGAGAAATCTATAAAATACTATATCGATGCTATCAATCATAATAAGTAGGTACTATTTACTACAAAATAATATCTCTTTTTCTAAACTAATTGAGTTTCCATCTTTGTAACATTCTTCCATACACACTAGGGGATGATTGCAATACAACACAAGAAACAAGTTTAGCATCCACCACACTTTTGATCAAAATTCACCAATCACGCATAGACAACTATTTGAAACACCATCCAAAACATCCTTTATGTTAGGATATTTAGACACTTAGGAGTTAGTTAAGATCAACTTGTGTAATATATCCATTAGGTAAAAGTGTGTTTCTTTAGTATGCATTAGTATGCATTTGTAAATATTCTAATCCCACGGTCACGATATGTTCTAGACATAGAGTGATCCGATAGTTCAACTTCTCTTAGATCATACCTACCATTGATCCATGGCTTAATGCCCGATTGGTATATGATCTATATTTAAAGATCATAGAAATTCCTTGACCATTTGATTGATTATGAGAAGCTTATGTAACTTTCTTTCTTTTGTATAATAAATTGCTCCAAGTAGCTAATTGGATGGGGCCGAGTACTGTTTCCCTCTTGAGGGTTTTAACCACATGACAAACATTAGTGTATCGATCTGTGATCCTTTTGTGTGAAGTGGTTGCTCTAGGTGTTTGGTATTTTGGGAGTACCCTATGTACTCGAACATGGTATCAGAACTTTTATGAAGAGCCACTTTCGGTTTTGATCAAGATCTGGAACCGGTGTTGTTGAAACCTTGAAAGGGTTTCTGGTTCTAGATTTTTTGTGCATTTGTGGCATATGGGAGATGCTCCATTACGTATGGAGCATCGCTTCCATTGGGAAATAGTTTTGATTTCATTGAAAATTGTTTCTGTTTGTTCCAGAAACACCCATTTCGACAAATCTAAAGGTATAATGTTACAGTGACAGATTTGTTTTTTTTATTATAAATCTCTCATATTTTATCAGTTTTATTATTAGATCTTTACTGTTTTAGTCTCAGAATTTTTCCTTCCCTGGATGCGTATGCTCTGTGCCGTGCACCTTGTGCGATCGCAGAAAATTAGAAACAACGAGAAAACTTGAAAACGTAGACTTTTCGGGTAAGCTAACCAAGATCTAACTCCATTGTGTGGAAAAAGTTTTTTGTTTTTGTTTTTCATTTTTTTGTGATTTGTAGGAAAAAAAGGCAAGCACGAAGAACGAGAGAGAAGAGTAAAAAAAAAAAAAAAAAACCTTCCTCTTTCCATTCTTTTACGTACCTTTTAAACTTAGCTCACTTGGTCCAAAGTTGCTTTATTACTTAATAGGTCTTGAGTTCAAGTCTTATTAAGCTACTTTTTAGTGCATGCAATTTCTATTTTTAAGTTACTTTATTGTAAAAGTGCATCTCACATAAATAAAATAAAATAAAAGTGAGTCACTTAAGTCTTTTAATTTATTGCCACACTATTTGAAAGTAATATTATTGTATAAGTTAACATCACTTATTCTACAAAAGTGATTCACTTAAAAGCAACTTTATTATAAAGTGATTGTCAAAGGTTGATCTTGGGAAGAGGGGGGTTATTTTTTTAGTTGGTCAAGTTAATATCTGCCACGTCACTATTGGGGACATCTTCAACATTTTCTTTGATCAAGCATAACTTCATAATCCAGAATCAGTTTTTAGTGCCTTTTTTTCAAAAACCGCATATTTTTTTTAGCTCTTTGCATCCACACAGTTAGCTTCTATTCTTTCAACCATTATTTTACAGTATGGCCACCCCTTGTGATATTATACTTACAACTTATAACTATTTCTCATGGAAATCTCATATGGAGGATGTTCTACGAAGTAGGGGACTTTTTAGGATAACCTCACGGAAAGAAACAAAACCCACTGATGATGATAAGAAAATTAAATGGGCAAATAGATGTGATGAAGCTTGTGGATTGATTGGGATTTCAATCTCTACTGATTTGAAATTCCACATATCTGGAATTGATGAACTTGATATAGCTTGGGAAAAGTTGGAATCTGTGTTTGGTAAACACAATGAAATTTGGGGTCATCAACTTGAGAATGAGTTGCTTTCCTTGAATCCAAATGATTTTTCATGTATTCAACACTATTTATCTAAGTATAAAACTCTTATACTCTTATGTGTAGAATGCAAGATTAAGAAAGAAGACAAACAAAGTATTTATCATATTTTTTCCAAACTTGGACCTGCATATTTTGTTTTTGTATCTACATTCTACTCCATGAAAGAATCCTTGACTGCAGCTAACTATCAAGAGCCTAGTCTTGAATCCTTTTGTGATCCCTTAATTAGAGAGCAAGATAATCTCATTCATCTTGGAATAATTAACATTGTAGATACATCTAGGAAAGCCTTATTGTCCCAACAGAAAGAAAAGTCCAAGCCTCCCAAGAAACATAATTTTCACAATAATAATCCAAACAACAAGGGTCCCAAACCCTCTCAGTCAAATCCTTCTTTAAAAAATGACAAAGGATCCAAGGAAAAAGGAAATAATACTGAGCGTTATTGCATTTTTTGTGGGAAAGATAATCATGATGAATCTAAGTGTTTCAAGAAGATGGAAGTCTTGGAAGCAGCAATGAAAAAGCACCACATCATCCTAGATTCATCTTCAGATTCTAACTCTCATGGAGATGCACTTTGTGCTTCTGGCTACTCTTATACTGCATCTTCTTCTTCTTCAAATGAATGGCTCATTGATTCTGGAGCATCTCATCATATGGATAAGGATCAAGCCATCTTTTCTACTATGCATGAATGTAACAGCAAACAAATATTTGTTGGTAATGATAGATCTCTAAGTGTTGTAGGATTTGGAACAGTTCTAGTAGAAAATGGTCATTTCAGTGATGTACCATGTGTTCCAAAAATTTCCTGCAATTTGTTATCATTCTATCAAATTACTCATTTAGGTGAAGGTAAAACTGTGACATTCACACCTCACCAAGTTGTAATCAAAGATTTTAAAAATCCTCAAAATGACCTTGCTTCTGGAACTGGTGATGATATTACCAGGTTGTAAAGATTTAACAACTTTGGGTCACCACCTTTTCCTTCAGTTTTTGTTGCTCATAGTGATAACTTGAGTAAAATTTGGCATGAGCGATTTGGTCACTTAAATTATCGCTCATTGAAACAACTATGTAAAGACAATATGGTGACTGGTCTTCCGATGGTATCTTGCAAGGATGGTGTTTGTTTCAGTTGTGTACTCAAAAAAAATCATCGAGACAGTTTTGACAAACATGCCTCTTAGCACGCCTCGGTTCCTTAGGAGCTTGTGCATAGTGAGGCCCTCTTCCATCTACATCCTTTTCTGCTTTCAAATATTTCTTAACTTTCATTGATGACTACTCAAGACGCACTTGGGTTTAGTTCCTAAAACTTAAGATAAAAGTATTTAACATGTTCTTAGCCTACAAGGTCCTTGTTGAAAAACAATCTGGTCATCAAATTATTAAATTAAGATCTAACAATGGATGAGAATATGTTAACAATAAGTTCACTACTTTCTGTACTGAACAAGGAATCCAACAACAGCACACTGTTCCATATACACCACAACAAAATGGTGTAGCTGAATAGAAGAACCGCACTTTAAAAGAAATGGCTAATTGTATGATCCAATCTAAGGGACTAAGTCTTCAATATTTGGCTGAGGCCATAAATTGTGTAAATTACATAGTTAATCGCACACCCACTAAATTTTTACAAGGTATAACACCGGAAGAAGCATGGAGTAAAATTAAACCAGATGTAAGTCACTTTCGTGTGTTTGGTCGTGAAGCATGGGATAACATTCCGGATGAAAAGCAAAAAGCATTGTATCCTAAAAGTGAAAAGTGCATATTTGTTGGATATTCAGAAGATGTAAAAGGTTATAGACTTCTCTAGCCACATTCTCATGATATAATCATTAGAAGAGATGTTAAATTTGATGAAAATCTCTTGGCTTGCGATCCTAACTTGGTGAGTGTGCCATCTTTGGCCTACGAGCCTGATTCAGCGATTGTACCTTCTTCTTCTTCTTCTTCCAACTTCCTTGACAGGTTTCCAACTCCAGTTTCTGATGATGACAGTGAGGATGAAAATCCACCTCTACCTGCTCATGTTCCTCCAATTGCACTAGCACCAATGCTTCCTCGATGGTCCATTCAACATGTGACGCAGCTGGTGATCTTGCCAATGATCCTAGAGATCAACGTAGAACACGTTCTCAGTTTCAGCGAGCCTCTTCTCTTTGGGCTCAAGTTTTCGAGAATCATGATCCAGAAACTTTTGCAGAAGCTTCAGGAAATCCAGATTGGGATGCAGCTATGGATGAAGAATATTGTTCCTTAATGGTGAATGATACTTGGGATCTTGTTCCTCTTCCAAAAGGAAGCAAAATTGTCTATGGGTCTACAGAAATAAGTATGCATCAAATGGAAGTGTTGAAAGACTTAAGGAAAGGTTAGTTTCCAAAGTTTTTTCCCAAGTTGAAGGGATTGACTACAATGAAACCTTTTCTCCTATTGTAAAAATGAATTCCATCTGCCTTGTTCTTTCTCTTACAGCCTTACATAACTGGGAAGTCCATCAAATGGATGTCAAGTCTGCCTTTTTACATGGTGATTTATAGGAGGAAATTTACATGGAACAACCTCATGGATATGTTCAGGATAACTCTAGCCTTTCCTATCTCCTTAAGAAATCATTATATGGCCTTAAGGAAACTCCTAGAGCTTAGTATGCCAAAATGGATAGCTTTCTCCTTGACACTGGTTTTTCTAGATTTCATTCTGACCCCAATGTCTCTACCAAGAAAGTAGGAAACCATCTCATCATACTTGTTCTTTATGTTGATGATCTTATCCTTACTGGTAGTGACCCTAAAATTATAACCCATTTGAAATCGAGTCTTAAGAAAATTTTTGAAATGTCAGACTTAGGACATTTGCATTATTTTCTTGGTCTCCATGTCTTACAAACCAAAGAAGGAATATTTATTTTCCTAGTCTAAGTATGCTTGTGACCTTCTTCGTCACTTCCACATGGAAGATTGTAAACTAGCCCCTTCTCCCTTCCAGTCTGGAGTCAAACTTTCTGCCACTTGTACTTCGCCTGAAGTAGATGCGACCTTGTATCGTCAGCTTGTTGGTAGTCTTTTATACTTGAATCATTCTCGTCTTAACCTTTCCTTTTCCATTGGTCGTGTTTTCCGTTATATGCAAACTCCTCATGAAAGTCACTGGAAAGCAGCAAAAATAAACTTCGATATATTCAAGGTACAATTCAATTTGGGATTCATTATAGTACAGCGGGGAACCTTTTTTGGTTGGTTTCACTGATTCAGATTGGGCTAGCGATCCTGATGATCGAAAGTCTACTACAGGTTATATTTTTAGTCTGGGATCTGGACCTGTCACTTGGGCTTGTAAGAAACAACAAGCTCTTTCTTTTTCTTCAGGAGAAGTAGAATATTGAGCCGCAGTTAATTCCAGTCAGGAAGCTTTATGGCTTCGACGGATCCTTTTAGAGTTTGGATTCAAGCAGCAGCATCCTACTCCACTTTTGTATGACAATCAAAGTGCCATCAAGCTTTCCAAATATCCAGTTCTACATCAGCACAACAAACACATTGAGCTAAACATGCAATTCACCATAAATCTTGTTCATGATCGTGTTATTGAAGTGCTCTATTGCCCTATAGATGATCAAGTTGCAGACATCTTCACCAAGTCTCTTACATAAGCAAATTTTTCTAAACTTCAGTCTATGTTAGGAGTTCAGGAATGTGTCCTTAAGGGGGGATAGGCTCCAATGCCTCCTTCCTTCTCCTAATAGTGTCACTTTTGTAAATCCTTCAATCCTATCCCAAGTTGTTCTTAAGGGGGGATGATAGGATATTTAGACACTTAAGAGTTAGTTAAGATCAACTTGTGTAATATATCCGTTAGGTAAAAGTGTCTTTCTTTAGTATGCATTAGTATGCATTTGTAAATATTCTAATCTGACGGTGACGTTATGTTCCGACGATTCAACTTCTCTTAGATCATACCTACCATTGATCCATGGCTTAACACCCGATTGGTCTATGATCTCTATTTAAAGAGCATAGAGGGTCCTTCGCTAGTTGATTGATTATGAGAAGCTCATGTAACTTTATTTCTTTTGCATAATAAATTGCTCCAAGTAGCTATTTGGATGGGGCCATGGATTGTTTCCCTCTCGAGGGTTTTAACCACGTGAAAAATGTCGGTGTATTGATCTTTGAACTTTTTGTGTGAATTGGTTGCTCTAGGTGTTCGGTCTTTTGGGAGTACCCTGTGTACCCAAACACTTTATACAATCAAATCCTAAGCCCTTCATTAAAAAATGAAAGAACAAAATTACTTTGGAACTTTAAACCTTTAATCTCCAAGTAAGCAAGTTCTAATCAAACTTTTATTCCTCCTATTGGTATATTCTTTCCTTTATTTCCCTCCCTTACTTAAACCCCTAAGATAAATTAACATCCTTAAATTCTTCATTAATAACACTACAATTTATTTTGTGTTTCGTCCCAATGATATTCAAACATTAGCTAATATATTCTAGTACTTATGGATCATCTAAATTCTTTTGATTTAGAAAATTTCCTTTTTTTTTCTTCTCTCAAAGAAGGCCAGGTTATCCTTAAACATAGCCTTACTCTTTCATCAATGAAAAATGATTTTGTTGGAGTGTAGAAACAACTAAGGAAATATAAATCGTGCGTTGGCCATGAACTTCAATGGTTATTTTACTTTTCTTTAGATGTAACTTGTTTATCCAAAACCTTTGATTAAAAACCTAGGGCTTTGTTTGCTCGAAGAAATAATTCACTTAAGAAGACATGTTTGACTTGGGTAAAGGGATTAAATTGTCTCCTCTTTTTGTATTTGAAAACTTGAAAATTTTTCCCAATTGGAATTCCTTCCCCATTCACAATAGGATTTGAACCCCAAATCCGACGACAGAAGCCGACATCATCCGAAATTTGGTACGGATGTGTCAGACAGTAATCATTGAAAAGTACAGTAACCAGGAATTTTTTTAGCACCGTCGAATTTCTGATGCATTTGGAGTCAGTTTTTTGATGGCTAGGGTGTCAAATATCTAATACTTCAAAGTCGGTTTTTCGACGTAGCAATGTCAAAAATTTGACACTTACCCCGTAGGTTTTTCAACACATTGTTGTCGAATTTGCAGGTTTTTTTGAAAGAAAATAATGTCAAATTTGAAATTGTTGGTCCCATATTTCCAATGGTAACTATGTTCAGGGTGTCGGATATCCGACGACCGAGCCATTATAAATTTAAAATTTTTTAAACATTCTGACATGTTTGTTGTAGAAGTGATGGATGATTTGCAAAAAATATTTATTCCTCAGCGGGCGTTTTCAGGAATTGTTTTATTCTTCAACGGGTGGATGTGGGAATTTTTTTCTTCGACAGATAGTTTGCTGGGATTTTTTTATTCTTCGACAAACCTCTGTTTGAGAAAATTGTGATTCGTGGAACTTGATTTTCTAAGAAAACCAGTTGTATTCATTCACGAAGTTTGTGACAAAATTTCAAATAGAAATATTTCGGATCCAAACGAAAACAACCGACAATTGCTTGCTAGACTATGGGATGCAGCGAAATGAAGGGGTGATGGAAAATGTTATTGTCCATGTACTCAATACAGGGGATTTAAGAGAAGAATAATATTGATCTCAACAGCCACAAAACATTGCAAGGAACATGTACAGATTGAGGGGGGGAATGAATATTTTCCATTTGTAGGTTTAGCATTATAAATTTTTTTATATTCTTTGTTTTGGTAATTGTATGTATTATTTTAATAATTCATATATTAATTTATATCTATTGGTGTTTCCATGTATTTATATTAAAGGAAAGACACCCTACAACATATCGTCCAAAGGAAGTGATTTCAGAACAAGGTCAGGATCAGGATCATAGAGCATGTATGTTTAATGGAGAACAAGTGAATGATCATATTAAACAAGATGATCATACTGATAATGTAGTTGAAGATGATGGTACAAATACATTGATCCATGATCCATTTAATGTTATAATGGATGATGAAGATGACGATGATAATGAAAATGATGATGACTTTCATGATGTTCATGATATACCTCTTCTTTATAAGGCATATGAACCCATTTATGAAGGCTCCAAAACAAATCTTCTCTCTACTGTATTGTTGATAATGAACTTGAAGGTTATGAATGGTATTTCAAACATTGCAATCACACAAATGCTAAGGTATGTAAAATAATCCATCACATATATAGGATCGTGATAAAGTTTATATGTATTCCTCTAATAATTGTATTGTTAACTCATTATTGATCATTGTATGGACGAAGCGTGTTTCATTATTATTATTTATTTATTATAATAACTATTTTTTTCTATAGCTTGATAGCTGAATTTTTGTTACCACCATAAAATATTTTACCTTGCACATATCGAGATTTATCTTCCATCATGAAAGATATTTGAATGCATTATGAAGCAATTCATGCATGCCTCAATGACCATGTTATATATTATAATCAACATGAATTTGCAACATAATGTCCGGAATGTCGTGTAAGTAGATATCATACAGATAAAGTAACAAAAAAGGTGCCTCAGAAGGTTCTTCATTATATTCCCATCATTCAACATTTGCAACAACTATTTAGGTGTAAAAACATAGCGCAATTTATGGATTACCATGCCAGGAACAGAAGTCAAGATCATGTTATCTGAATTCCTGCAGATGGTTCTACTTTTAGAGATATGGAGGAAAAGTGGCCTTACTTTAAAGAAGAACCACGTAATCTTAGGATTTCTTTGGCAACATATGGTGTTAATCCATTTGCACAGATGAAATCCATTTACACGGTGTGGCCTATTTTTTTTATCAACAATAACATTCCTCCATGGTTGTCAATAAAGAGGGAGCACATAATGTTGTCAATGATTATTCTAGGTTTTGTGTCTACAACTGTTTTATTTATAATGTAGTTGTGGCATCTCATTTGTCGTATTATGTTTCCTAATTTTATAAATATATATTTTATTTTACTCGTGTGCATGGTTTATATATCTTAATGGTTCTCGTAATGATATATTTTATATGTAATTCAAATCAATCAGGTAAGTTCCAACTCAAAGATATGAATGTATACATCAAACCTATTATATATGAGCTAATAAAGTTATGGAATGGCATTACTATGTACGACGTATCTACACCAATACGACAAAGGAAATTTCAATTCCATGCAATGGTTGTATGGACAATACACGATGCCCCTGGGTTAACTTCATTTTCTAGTTTGTATTTTTAAGTTCCACTTTAATTGCATTTAATTATATGGAGTATTTAGAATAGTTTACATATGATTATAATTGGCATAGATATTCCATATCTAAATATTGTAGGTCTTCAGACAAAGGGTAAATTTGCATGTCCAGTTTGTGGTCCTAAGATAAAATCTCGTCGCTCAAAAAGATTAAGGAAGGAGGTGTTTGATGAGTGTAGGAATTTCCTCTCTAAGAATCACAAGTATAGAACAACTGAACAAAATATTTTCAATGGGAAGCAGGAGACTGCATTAAAACCACAGAGAATGACACCTCACCTTTGGAATATGTAATACAATAGAAATCGTCACCATGGTATGTATGGATCATCGTATATGAATTGTTATGTATTTTAATTTTTATTGTGAGTTGTTTACTATAGTGGCCATATTTGATTTATGATGTAATTATTTATGAACTAATATTCATGATTTCCATCATGATCATGAAGACTGTTAACACCCAAAAATGGTTAACTACCTCATCTACCCCATTTCATGGCTCATTCGTCCATTTACCTACCATATTTCCTTGAAAATCCCACTAAAAGCCTCCAAAAGGCCTAAAATGCCTCCAAAAGGCCATAAAACCATTTAAAATTCCTCCAAAAGGCCCAAAACCCCCTTTTTCCTCCAAAAATAACCAAAATTCCTCCAAAAAATAGCAAAAATCCCCAAAAGGGAAGAAAAGGAATAAAAAAATGAGGAAAAAGGAGGAAAACCCTAAAAAGGGCCAAAAACCCTAAACAAGCTGCCCTAAACCACATGGTTTCAAAAACCATGGGCAAGCACTTCACCACTAAAAAACTATAAATAAGTGGTGATCCCCCCTCATTCATACATCCACAGTCATAGCATCCCTACTCTGCCAAAACATCTCGTGAAACCCTAGCTTACCATCAAGCTATTTCCATCATTGAGACCCCTTTTTGGCCTAT
Organism: Pseudotsuga menziesii; assembly: GCA_001517045.1. NCBI lineage: Eukaryota > Viridiplantae > Streptophyta > Pinopsida > Pinales > Pinaceae > Pseudotsuga > Pseudotsuga menziesii. The sequence continues at coordinate 106,379 of LPNX010252414.1, forward strand.
TTTCCACCATCGGAGAAGGAGAAGGACCAGCTTGGAGCTCGGAGCCACCGACATCGGACCAGCGCAACGGACTCCACCAACCTCTACATTGGAGGTAACTTTAATAAAAACACCATTACACATTTCCTTATTGTCTTTTACTTCCTGTTATTTACTTTTACTGTCTTAGCTTAGCTTTTTTACTTTCCAGTTTACTTTTTGTTTTATCGAACTGCTACTAAGGATTCCAGATTCCTTAGTAGGTGCTCATCAGCACAAGCTAGGGTGAAAACCCTAGCTACAGTTTTGGCGACTCCGCTGTTTCTTTTTCTGTTATTTTCTTTTCGTACTGTACTTTCGGCTGTCGTTTTCGGCCGTCGGAAGCCGCGTTTTTTCTTTCCGCAACCGCGACCTGATCGCACCTTTCAGGCTCAAACCCGCGACCAAATCGCCGCTGCCAGCCTTGTTTACTGCGACCCGATCGTACCTTTCAATCCCAAACCCGCGACCAAATCGCCGCTGTCAGCCTTGTTTACTGCGCTCCGACCGCGCCTTTAAATCTCTAACCCGCGACCCGTTCGCCGCTGTCAGCCTTTTTTCCTGTCCCCCGACCGCGTTTTAATCGCCCACAGTCGCGATCCGACCGCGCCTGTTCATTATACAGGCGCGCTCCGACCGCCGCTGTCAGCCCGAAACCCGCGACCTAGACCGCGCCTGTTTATTCTAAACCCGCGATCTGCGCGCGACTGTTGCCTTCCAACCCGCGGTCCGCGAACAGTTTTTTGCCATAGTTTCTGCATCGAAACCCAGCTACTTTGCCCCCCTTTTTTCCTGCATCTGCACAGCCACCTGTCCCCCTTGCAGCCATACAGCCATTTCTGTCTTTTATTTACAGCATTGTTTAGCATATTTTGATTTCAAAAAAAAAAAAAAAGGGGTTTGCAACGTTTTTACAGTTTTTCAAAGTTTTTCAGTTGTTCATACATTGCTATTGTTAGTTTAGGATCCACAATCTCACCTGCACACACTCTATCCCCTAATTCAAAGTGAGAC
>LPNX010252428.1:0-15411 GCA_001517045.1 Pseudotsuga menziesii
CCTTTCTGCTTTTATCTTACTAAAGAACATGCATGCCATCCATTTCAATTTTCTTTGGACCTTTAATGCCAGCCAGTGAGCCAGCCTTTAATGCCAGCATACACCTTCTCACTTTCCATCTTTAAGTTAAGTAATGTTACGAGCTTCCATAACTGAAACTTAAAACACAGTGGGTGGCTGCTTATGCATAATGCGATAAGAAAAACTATACTTTGAAACAAGGGATGTATATAAAATATGTGTATGTCATCCCCAGCTCTTAAAAAACACCCCTAAATAATCCCCTACAGAATGTAATAAGTTGTATCTATCTCTAATCGGAATACACCTTATACTATGACATATTTGACCTATTACTAGCTTTCAACATAGACAGATAGAAACTCATACAGAGACAGATAAACCTTTGCGTACACTTAGAGAACCGATCAAACACCTCATATACATAACCCTATAAGCCATATAAGACAATGAACCCTACTATCACGACTCACACCCCGGTAAACCAATAAAACTTTTACTAATATGCGCATTACACGCTGCAGAAGACAAGCGGGGATAGGGGGAGCACCCGAACAGTGGGCATTTCCACCTACGGAATGGCAGCACTCAAGCAAGGTAAATCCGGAACATTACACAATCCAACCCGAGACAACCACTTATATTAACCTTACCCAGTCAAAGAGCCGTATTGAACTAGTAACTTGCACCCAAACAAAACGTCAGGAGATTACGAAATTGCAGATAAGCTGGGATTGGAAATGCCATTTCTTTTCTTTTCAATGAGGGTACATAGTATACACAGTTAGATTCATTCCTGGGAGGCTTGTTGGCTTCATGGATAAAATTTGGTGTTGAGAGACTAGAGGCTCATGGGCCACCAGAGTGGCAGGAGCATAGCATTAGAGAGTTATTAGTGGTAGCGGGCCGCAACAGCAGCAAGCTGAAGCTTGAATTAGAAATTGGGTAAACGAAGTAGTCCACTTGGTCATTGAATGCAATTGAATCAATTAAATAAACGAGGATGACAACACTAAAAACACTAATTATAGGCACCCGACCTAAAATAAATTATAGGCAGCCTGCATGTAGTAGGAATTATGACTGAAAAAATAACCCTGAAATATTTTCTTTGGCTCTAAGATATCATGAATTTATCTATAAAATTTAATTAAGATAAAATCTTGGCTCTAGGAATTTATGAATTTATCTATAAAATTTAATTAAGATTACTAGATATCCTTTACTACGGATTTCTTTTTAGGAATAGACTGCCACACAAGAGATCAAAAATACCTGGAAATCGCCCGAACCAGCACAGCGCAGAAACGCCACAGCAGAACGTAAAAGCACCGCCAGGGAGCCTCCCGACCCTAAACGAACAGCCACCACAGCGCAGAAAATCCACAGCAGACCGTAAAAGCACCGCCACAGAGCCGCTCGAGATTAAATGAACAGCCACCACTGCGCAGAAACGCCACAGCGGACCGTAAAAGCACTGCCACAGAGCCGCCCGAGCCTAAACGAACAGCCACCACTGGGCAGAAACGCCACAGCGGACAGTAAAAGCACCGCCACAGAGCCGCCCGAGCCTAAACGAACAGCCACCACTGGGCAGAAACGCCACAGCGGACAGTAAAAGCACCGCCACAGAGCCGCCCGAGCCTAAACGAACAGCCACCACTGTGCAAAAACGCCACAGCGGACCGTAAATACACTGCCACAGAGCCGCCCGAGCCCAAACGAACATCCACCACAGCAACCCGAGCCTAAACGATCAAACGCAGTGCCACAAACGTAATCCTCATCCACCGTGATCAACATGCCCCTGCAACACCATGATCAACATGCCCCTGCCAAACCATCATCAACATGCCCATCAACATGCCCCTGCCAAACCAAATCATCGTAATCGCGAGCGTCAAAAAACGTTCAACAGTGATCTTCTGTTTGTATATATAAAAACTTCTTTCGGCCGAATAATTGTTCGGCCGAACGTTTGTTCGGCCGAGGAATTATTCGGCCGAATAAATGTCCGGCCGAAAAAGTATTCGGCCGAAAAATTATCAGACCAACGGTCTTAGCCGGACGGTATTTTCCCGGCAAACTGTGCAAGCCGTTCAATACGAGGCACGGCGTCAACTTTTATCTTTCGGCCGAAAAAACAAATATTCAGCCGAAAAATGTTAAATTATTTCGGCCGAAAAATATTGTTAGTTCGGCCGAAAGATGCTAAAATATGATTTTGGAAGAGCATTTGTCACGGAATAGACACCCAACTTCATGATTTCACCCTTAGGTTTGTGATTTCACTAGCTATTATGAAGATGGATCGAGAGAAGGTGAAGGTGATTGTTGGATGACCAGTTCCCAACAACATTTTCGAGATAAAAAGTTTATATAGTTTCACAACTTTTATATTGAAATTTTATTCAAGACTTTAGTGGCATATGTACACATTTGATTGAAAGTATAAGGAAGGGTAATTTTCAATGGACAACAACTTAATGGATTTTTAAGACTTTGAAGACAAAGGTAATGGGAAAAAAATGTTTTTGCATTATTATATTTTAATAAAGTTTTTCAAGTTCATTGTTATGCAAGTAGTTTAGAAATAGGAACAACCTTGTATTTGTTAGTTTTTTGTAGCTCGGATAGGTACTTTTACATAGGCTATGTGTCTAGCATGTAGAAGTGGTACGAAAAGTAACTCTCTAGGTGAGCACTTTATAAAGTGACTTTTATATTTTTAATGACTAAAGTGACTTTCATATAGTTTGAGTGACTTAAGTGATTTAAGTAATCTCAATGAGAGATTAAGTCATAACTGTAGATCTAGTGAGGCCAAGATCTAATATTGACCATTGAGATATGGAAGTAGCTGAAGAGTTATTAGTGAAATTATAAAAGATACCTATGGAGAGTGGAGAGGCACAATGAATGATAAATTTTGGAGAGTTGAGGAGAATAAAGGAAAGAGTATCGTAGCAAGAGAAAGAGGGCACAAATCCCAAAGAGGGAAGGAGGATGCATTTCCCAAGACAACTATTGCAGAAAAATTGAGGAAGAGGAAGATTCTAGCAGCTTAGGCACACAAATCGACTAAGATTTCTTCTCTGTGGGAAAATTATTAAAATTTCTCTCATTGACTGGTTTTCCCTTTAGGGTTTTTCCAAGGGAATTGCCCAGAAAACTATTGTGTCAAAAGTGTGTGATGAATGTGTGTTTACTATTTGTTGTCTGTTGGAAATTTTGAGTTCTTAGCCATTTGTATTTTTGCTCATAATTCCATTTGAATGCTTGTGGTTTTAACATGCAATAATGGTAAATAATGATTGGAGATTGAAATCTAGTTGTTGGCTAAGTTTTTGATGAAATCTCAACAACATCAAGAAGGAAGGCTAGTTGTTTTTTACATTGAGAAGTTGAATGAAGCTTGGAAAAATTATCTAGTTTGTGACCTAGAATTACATGCCATCATACAAACTTTGAAGAAGTGGAAACTATTTCTTTCCCAAAGAGTTTGTTTTGTACACAAATCACTAGGGGCTACAGTCATAAACAACGAAGCAAAGTTAATTCATCAACATGTGAAATGGGTAGAATTTTTGTAGAGTTAGAATTATTCTTTTGTTTTGAAACATAGATTAGGAAAACTTAACTATGTAACATATGCATTGGGTTAAAAAAATATCAACATGGTTGTTGACGATGTCTATTGACATTTTTGGAATGGAAATTATGACATATTTATATACAACATATGCAAATTTTGCAATGGCATGGATAACATGAAAGAAGCCACAAAGAGAAGATATGACAACAAATTTGGACTTTTTTATTCACATTTAGGAGGGTTTCATGTTCAAATTGTTAGTTGTAGTTGTACAAACCAAGAGGTTCAGTACACGATAATTTAATTTGTGAATTGCATATTGGTGAAGTGGTCATTTTGGCATCGATAAAACTAAATAGTTGGTTAAAAAAGGAACTATTGTTGAGGCATTGCAAAGGATATGAAGGAGTGGGAGGAGCGTCGTTAGAGTTCTCAAAAGGTAGAAGTTAGAACATCGGGTTTTATACACCATTTTTGTACCGAAAGCATTTTGGAAATTTTTAAGAATGGACTCTAACCTTGGTTCATTGAGAATCCAAAGAGCTAATGACTCAAGTTTTGTTGTTCTTGATTGTTTTTTTAATGTCGCGTTCTGATTTGATTATCAAAAGCATACGAATGTTGATGTGCAACTAATATTAAAATTATTAGGTACATTATTAGCATACACACGAGGTATGTGTATGCTAGCAACATACCCACACCTTGCATGCGTTGCACTAGTATACTTATTAAATGGTTATACATTGCAAATTGTTGAGTGGATTGTAAGTTATATATTAACGTGAGAATTATATTAAATAATATGATAATTAATTATGTAATAGTAATTATAGTAATTAAATATTATCAATTAATTAGAACTAATGGTCATCATTAATTGTTAATGATATCTTTATTATGCATGAATGTGGTTTAGAGTAATTAAAGAAATAGCATGGCACACATTAGCTTGATTCCAAGTCAACTAGCACACATTAGATAATTTATAGTATTGATTGTTGCTAAGATTTGATTTGAGACTATTGTTTGTAGAGATTTGATTAGGACAATATTATGTTGAATTTTGTGCCAAGACTTATTTTATAATATATTTATATTTCAAAAAGTGGGTCAAGGATGGACTTGGTGAAAAGGAAGGGGTTTCTTCAAGAAGAAGGAATCCCATCTTGGAAGAAGTGATTTCTTCGAAGAGAAGGAACCTCCATCTTGGGAAAAGGGTTTCTTCACGGGAGTAATAATCTCCATCTTAAAAATTGGTGGGGGGGGGGGGGGGGGGGNTGCACTTTGTTTCTAGAGTTTTGGGCACAAGGCTAGAGAACTCTTGTGATTTTTCTTGGCTGGGGAGTCGGAGAGATTGTTCCAAGTTGGTTGGTTTTTTAAACCATTTTGGGTCATCATTGGAGTTGGAGAAACTACATGAGTTGGTTTGCAGAAAAGCAGAGGACAAATCAAATGGAAGAATGAGCTATTTCAGTGGAGAATGTATTTCCAATTATAAAATTTCCTTATTTAAGTTACTTATGAAAAATTCTATTTGAAATTAACTGTATTGTATGCTCTGAATGTGAATGCCTACTCAACAAGGAATCTGAATGCTTACTCATATACAGTTAAATGTGTAAAATAGAAATCAAGGATATAGAAATAATTGTTTAAAATATAAATCAAGGATATAGAAATAATTGTTTAAAATATAAATCAAGGATCCTAAGATAGTCCCTACATATGGTATCAGAGCTATGGTTCCAACTATAGAATCAAAAGGGCCCATGTGAAAATAGAAATCAAGGATCCTAAGAGGGTCCGTACATTTTCTAAATTGCAACTTTTTATTCTTTAAAATAAAACATCATATCCACCACATGTTGTTGTTTTATTCTTCAAAGAGATTGTTAGGTTGTGTGGTTTTCCACAAATCATCACTTCATATAGATACAATAAAATTTTTATACATTTTGGAGGAAATTGTGGATTATAATGGATACGAGATTATAGTTTAGTGTGCCTATCATCCACAAACAAATGGGAAAACTGAAGTGGTGTACATAATTTTTAGTAATCCTTTGAAAAGATTAGATTAATAGAAGTCGAGATAATGAGACATAGTCTTGGAACATACATAAGTTGCACACAACAATTTTCTGAATTAATCTACATGTAAGAGTCCATTCTTGATTGTGTGGAATATGTCCAAAGGGGTAGCAAATTTGCTTGAGTTTTTTTAATGCAAGTAACAAAAGAATGAATGCAGAGCCTTTTGTAACTATATGAGGAAGATCCATAAATATGTTGATGAACGGTGCAAGAAACTTATCAAAAGTACAAGATTAGTTCATATTAATAAGGAGAGATAAGTAATTTATTAAAGGGGATTTGGTGTTATCTCATTTCTATAAAGAAACATTTCCTACACAAGCATATAACAAGTTAGAATCAATGAATATTGAACGGTGTCTACTCTACTTGGAAAACCAATGGAAGATTCTTAGTCCTCCATATCTACATAGAGACAAAAAGTAAACATATATTTCACTCCCTTATCAAGATATGAACATTGGGTAAGATCGGGTATCTTAATGGAGATAATTGAAATGAATGCAACTATCTATTAAATTCAATAACCTTTCATCATTGTTAATCATCCCCATATAATAATATTAAACGGTACATACCTCTTCACCTCATGACCAGTCAATGCATATAAGTACATGGTCACGAGGATTTTTGTAATCATCATTCTATCAATTATTCATATATTTTTATGTATAATTGCATAATATTATGTTAATTCCATAATGAATAATTGATTTGGCTAACGCGAGTTAATTCCACCAACCCTCAACTGTTGTCTTGTATAGCGAACAATTAAATTAGACAACCATTAGAATTGATACATTTGCTTCTTATTGATTCGTACAACAATATACCTCTTCAACTACGAAATATGTACATCAAATGTACATCCACACAGTTGTATGCTCAATTTTCTACAATTAAAATTTCCTCCATACACTATTTACTTTGCATTTTATCAATTCATATAAATTGTACCAACACATGAATTTGCAAATTCGTACATTGATTAATTGATCGCCATATCTACTGCTCTACATCCAATTATATTGTGTGTTTGTATCGCTAGCACTGTACAAAGAGACATCATACAACCACAACGAACAATACTTTACATGATATGCAACATTTAATGCGACAGTCGTCGCACTGTGGGCCATTGGATCTCAAACAGATTGAGATCCAATGGCCCATAGTGCAACAACTGCCGCATAGCATGTAAAATATTTTTCACCACCACGACGAAAAATACAACCACCATTTACCCACTCATGAATTTTGTAGATGAATTTTCATACGAATGTGGCCATGTATAAATTTCATTTTTTTAATATCTTTTACTTGGAATTTATAAAGTCAAGTGGATCTATAAAAAGGAGGAGTTAATTTTCCCATTATTTATTTATTTATATAAATTCGAATTAAAGTGGGGTCTATTTAAAGAAAAAGGAAAGTCCTAAGATGGTAAACAATGAAGAACTATATGCTGAGGTTAACCATTGTAGGGATGAACTTAATAACATAAGACATTATTTCAGGAATGTTGGGAAATGACATAAATCATTAGGAGATGGACAAATATATTTAGGATAAAAAATCAATACAATAATAGAAGATACATTTAAAACATTTAGAAGCAGTCTTAACAAGGTAAAGTAATATATGTATAAAAATTTAGAAAGATTCTTAACAAGATAATGGAAGAGTCTGAGGCCCAATGGGAAACCTTATTAAGATTAAGAGATGATGATAGGGCTGAAACAATAAGGGTACTTAATGATCATAATGAAAGGATTGACCAACTAATCGAAACTGTAGATGCATTATTTTCATGACTCCTAGTCCACCAAATATCGCTACCCATCCCATAATTTCTAGACGCAGATTATCATAGATACCTATGTAACACAAGTTATAAAATAAATCAAAATTGAGATACCTAAATACAATGGATTGGATTATCGAAAGGCCATCATATGGGTTAATAATATCACAAAAATGTTTGTTATGGACCCACTTGCTATTGAATTAGAGAAGATAGCAATGATATCTTTATACTTAGAAGGTGATGCTTATGATTGGTTCATCTATTGATCCATAAAAACTAATGGTTTCTTAATTAACAATTAATTGTTCATAGAAGATCTCCCAAAGATATTTGAAAAAGGTGAAGAAGATGACGCATATACTAGGTTTTCCCTTTTACAACAAAAGGGAATGATGAATGAATATACCTATGAATGGGAAGTTCTGGTACTAGATTTATTGATCTTACAAATGAGAAACTATTGAAGATGTATATTTATGAACTAAAACATGCTATCCATAGTGAACTAAAGCTATCAAGACCAAGTAACTTGGTTGAAGCTAGAATAATGGAAAAAATGATTAAGAGGAAGTTGATGCATTGTAATGTCCCTGACCCAGATGGGCACAAATTATATGAATTTGGAAAACAGATAATCATTTTACATTGATTTATAACTTTCATTCACATTAACATTTTATCAAACACATTGGGAACATTCAAGAGCACGCCAAAATGGATAAATAATGTTGGTACATTTATTATGAATAATAGATGGTATACAATACAATAACTGTGGTTGTTATAGCACCTACCAAAATACACTCAACAAGAACATGGAGGTGATGCAACTAACCAAAGCTCAACTGAAGACCTTGGATGGATCCTCCTCCTTGTCTAGCTAGGGTGGATTTGTCTCACCATTGAAACTAAACCACAATCAATGGATGGAGTTTTCCAAACCCAAATGAAAACTATAGACAAACCCTAGACTGTGACACAAAATCAATATCCAAAACAACATGTCCATAATGGATGAGAACCTTCCCTTTTATCTTCTTTTTGAGTCCCATACCATGGGAAATACTGTGGGAAACACAATACCATGGGTCATCCAATACCATCCACTGAAATATCCCCCTTTTTTTAATTAAATGAAACCTTAATATTATAATAATTTTAGGCCTAAGTGTCATCCAATAGACCCCTATAATGATCACCTAGAAAGGGACATTACAACCCTCCCTTCCCAATATTTCTTGTCCTCAAGCAATGAGTCCAGAACCTGTCGCTCCTCCGAAAGAACTGGGTTGAAAATGTAAATAATACGAGGGTCCCAAAACAACCAAGAAAAGATGAAGCATCCTCTACTGGATACATGATCTGCCAAGGTACTTCCATAGGCTCTTGCCTCTATTTCATGTATTGAAATTCCTAGATCCCAAGTAAATATCAGACATATACCATCATGTTGATGTCGCACCATTCTGAACATAACTATTCGATTAGCATTCCCCATCTACATCATTTTCTCTTGGAACTCCAAGATGCAATGCTTGTAAGAGTTATCTTGAATCCAATTGTTAATGCTAAAATAACCAAGGTTCCACACTTTCCTAAAATATGTGGCATATCCTCCACCCCTAGCATTGATTTTCTAGGTGCTAACATAGTTTCCCCTGATGATCCAAGCAATCATAAGCTGCACAAAATCAGACAATTCATTGATCTTGGATAACATCAAGTCAATGGTATGCATAATGTATTTCTTAGTAGGTATCCCTATAGGAAACAATCCTAAGATTCATTGTACAACATCATGTGTTCGTGTACCCTCCTGTATACTAGTGCATACAATCATGACCTCCTATGCCAACTGGTATCCTATATGCACTATTGCATCCAACACTCTACTGATGTAAGCTAAATCTAGATCTGATCTGTGTGACTCCAAACCTATCATATATTTGTCCACCTAATCCATGGATGTATACACACCCATGATGGCTAGTCCATATAGAATGTGCTTAGTTAAGTCCATTGTAGCTAAACCTTGAGCCTTTAATGGCTCCTCCCATCGAAGTGGCTCAATATCTCCACGCCTTAAAACAAGTGCACAATTGCAACTCTTTGTGTCCAAAATCTCCCCAAGTACCTGTAACTCTATATGATCCTCATGCATAATCATCATGAGAAGCTCCTCCTTTGTGGTCTCAAGGTGTGGTGGCTTTCCCCTGAATGGTTCACCCTCCTGTATGCTAAGTGCTTCCTCCTCATCATTAAGAAGTACCTCTATATAGTGCACCTTGCCCTTCCCTTGCACATGTGGCCTGACTCCCATGGTTCTTTACAGTCATAGCACCTGTAGGTTTCATACCACTATGGATGTTTGATGGTACAAAATTCATTGAATGATGTGGCTATGTTGAATACCTCGAGGTGTGCCATATACTCACTTATACAAATTTTAATTTCCTAAACTCATTCTATTGCTTTATCCTCTTGAATATTCGCCATAGTCATTGTAAGCAAACCTTGCTTACAAAGTCACCATTGCTGAAATTGGAAGGTATAGTGTTGGTTACTCAACATAAACAATTTGAAAATGTCTTTTTTTCAATAATTCCCTGCCAAGCTATCAGGATGCACAACTCTGATACCATTGTAATGTATCCAACCCAGATGGGTACATATGATATGATTTTGACAAACAAATAACGATTTTACATTAATTTATAACTTTCATACATCAACATTTTGTCTAGAACATTGGGAACATTCAATAACACACCAAAATGGAGAAATAATGTTGACACCTTTATTATGAATAATATATGGTAGACAATACAATAACTGTGGCTGCTATAAAAGATACCAAAATACTCTCAATAAGAATATGGAATTGATTCCTAACCAAAAGGTGAAGCTCAAGTGAAGACCCTAGATGGTTCCTCCTCCTTCTCTATGTAGGGTGTATTTTTCTCACCACTAAAACTAAACCACAACGGATGGATGCATTTTTCCAACCCCAAACAAAAACTATGGACAACCCCCATACAGTGACAAGAAATCAATATCCAAAATGACATGTCCATAATGGATGAGTGCCTTCCTTTTTATCTTCTTTTTGAGTCGCATACCATGGGAAATAACATGGGACACCTAATACCATGGGAAATACCATGGGTCATCCAATACCATCCACTGAAATATCCCCCTTTTTTAATTAAATGACACCTTAATATTATAACAATTTTAGGCCTAAGTGTCATCCAATAACCCCCTAGAATGATCACCTAGAAAGGGACATTACATTCATAACCTTCACCACACATGCTCTAAAATCAAACATTTCTCATGAAATTGGCATGACAACTAATCATGTATCCGATCAATAAATCTACACCATAAGGAATTTTTCCAAATAAGAGCAACCATTAAACATGTGTAATAAACATGCATAGTTTTATCATGACTAGGTGCATGAAATTAAACAACATGCAAATTAAGGCATGTGGTTTTCCCATCATTGAAAGCACCCAAAAAATGACTGTGGGTAAAGTGACCATGTGCATATTTGTTTCCATGCCAGTGTAATCATTGAAGTTGTGGTGTTTAAGGATGAAGATCATATATTCACCCTCACCAATATGGAGAGACACAACTCATGAAATACCTCGAAAGGAAGGGATTAACCTCAAACCTTGTGGTTAGCTACCACACTGTCTAATTTCCTAGGGTGAGAGGTAGGGGAGGGGGGATGTTTCATGAGGAGCATGCCCCCTATCCCACAGGATGTGTCCTTGTGGAATGTTGGTTTACACCCATGTGTAATGCTTGTTATAATTGCACCTAATAAAGGAGGCGAATGGAAGATGCACATGGATTCCAAACCCATAAACAAATTAATGATGGATTATAGGTTTTCTTTACCTTGTATGGAAATCTAATGAATTGTTTGAGTGGTTCCATGTGTTTTTCGAAGATTTATATGAATAGTTAATATGATCATATTTTGGTGCCCTATTTTTCATAATTTGGGTATATACATGCAATTTTTGTTAGCATGCTCAATTTAATATGTATGCTAACCATTTAGTGTTCCATTGAGCCAATATTCCTACTTGTTTGCACATTGGAATGGCTTAGGTTGTAAATAGTTATAACTGAATTGGAGCTAAATGTATTGACTTTATGTCAATATAAATATGTATCAAATGAGAGAGTTAGGGTTGGATTTTTGTCAATCTTAAGGTTAGATGAAAGCATTGTATGAATGTATGGAGGAAGCAATCAGAGGTTGAATTAGCCCTTTATGGGTATTTAGGATCTATACTAAGAATGCATGGGAAGGAATATAAGAGATTGTAGTGTGGTTCTCTCTGTAAAATTATGATTGGTAGTGTCATATGGTTTGTATGATGAATGGTTTTAAGTAGGATATCATGTTGTCCTTAATTATTTATATCCATCTTTGTAATGTTTATTAGCATCTTGGGTGAGACCTTGCTCCTAAGAGAGTATTGAAAATGGTCATTATTATTGTTGATTTATGCATTGCTCCTAAGATATTATTTATTGCCAACTTTTGGTTTTATTAATATGATGTGTTACATTCTTGTAAGGTAAAACAATAACCTAGCATTTTCTCTCAAGAACCTAGTATTTGGGACCAAGGCACAATAGAAAGACTCAAGAGACCAGATAATAAGTGGGTGTGTGTGATTACATTTGGACTGAGTAGGATAAGGAGGGATACATTGTTGAGTTCGATATTGAATATAAAAGTTCTTTTAGCACAACTAAGAGGGTGTTCAAATTAAAAGGATACAAATTCAAATATAAAACTACGAGATGCTCAATGGATACCAAACCCCTATTATGTAACACTTGATGGAGTTGGATAATAAATTCTCTACCCTCTCCATTTATAGAAAAAAACATTATTTGTATTTCAAACCTGTTATTTTTCCATTAGAACATTGAATCATAACCCAACTAACTAACGAATAAGCCTCATCATGAGAAAAAAAAATAGTTGTGTTCACATGCAACTAGAGCCTAATATCCCCCCATCACTATTCATTGACTCATCCTTGAGTCAACTCTTGGTTGACAAGTTCCACTTGGACCCATAAGGAATGATGGCACGTGTGTTATTTTCAATGGATGGAAGGGTTGTTTGGTACAATTAATTGATTCATGTCATCAATCTATTTCATATCAATGGTCAGGAATCTCACTAGACTGAGAGAAATCCCCCTTCTAATGTGTATTTTGTGATTCTATGTCAATCACAACCACCATGTTGACTTAAAATCCATGAGATCTTTTCCATAAAAACACCATCCCACTTGGACATTGTGTGGGAGCTTTGACCCATCCTCCACCTATTCTCGATCTAATTGGTGATACCCACTTTAGTTTCTACGTAATATATGGTTTTCCTCTAACCAAATACTAATTGGAATCCTATGATATCATGTTAATATAATTATGAATTTTATTTCCTTTCCTATGGGACAAACTTTATGACCTACATATACTTAATTGAGTCCCATCCTTTAAGGAGATAGGTCACAAGATGAAGTCCATACTTCACTGATCCATGCTGAAATACCAAAATTTGAATCTCATTAGAAAAAACTTGGACTCTTGTTACTAATATAGTTGGACATTTAAACCAAAGTTTCACATTTTTACTTAACTAGGATTGATTTTATTATCCTTGGTTGCCAAGGAATGCATTACCTCAATAATCACTTGTAACCTAAATGTTATTTTCCTATATAGAAATCCATATTTTATATGACCCATGGTATTTGTATCAATGACCCCATTGGATAGTGCATGCACCCAATACATGTACAATTTCAAACAATACCCCCTCGACCATAAGTAGTTAGAATATGCAATCCCTATTGGATACACAGACTTCATAAACTATTATAGGTCGACCTTACTTAATGAGATTTGAAATATAAAATCCTTTGAAGATTCATGCATTCATGTTCTACATGCAATTAAATCTTTATACCTCTTAGATGCATGTTATATTTATTTAAGATCTACTTCATTAGCACACTCATAACTTAAATTATTAGTTTGTCCTATGTACCTTAGTCATTAGTTGATCACCATGAGAATTAATCTCAATATCTTGGATGATAATGGAATATGTCCTTGCTTCTCCTCAATTATTTTAGTCAAGTATTTGGTATGAACCTATAAATTTGATCTTATATCTTATACCTTACTCCCATAACATCTCAGTGTTGTAATACCATCCTAGATCCATCTAAACATCATATCTACCATGCGTCGAGAGGGGTCAATTATCTCGAGGTGAAAACCTTTTTTAATGCCTATCTCTTGTTGGATATGTTTTCATATTGAGCGATTTGATCCCTCTCGGTACATGGTAGATCCGAAATTTAGATAGATCTAGGTTGGTTGTAGTCTAGGGCTGCCAAATGAAACTTGGAGATGATCATCATTATGTATGTAAAATTCACTATAATTTAAACCTAATATCATATATTGGATTATTAGTGAATCCACTATCTGATATTAGGTTTAAGTTACATTGAATTTTACTATTTGTTGCATTGATATATATGATTTAAAGAGAGGAATCATTGATATCAATGCACATGGGACTAGTTTCAGTTATAATGAATTATATTATTTGTTGCATTGATATCAATGATTTGAAGAGAGGAATCACTGGTATCAATGCAACAAACAATACAATAATCCATGTACCCTGAAAATCCAAAGCAATTGGATTTCATTTGGATTATCAGTGAGTCCACTCTCTCATATTATGTTTAAGTTATAGTGAATTTTACTACTTGTCCCATTGATATCAGTGATTCAACTGGAGGAAGCAATGATATCATACTGCATTTTTATTTTTTGTATATACATGGTGACTTAAATATTTTTAGATTTTTACTATTTGTTGCATTGGTCAGTGATTCAAAGAGAGGAATCACTGATATCAATGCAACAAACAGTGAAATAATCTAGGTGCCCTAAAAATACAAGGCAATTTGATTTCACTTGGATTATCAGTGACTCCACTCTATGATATTATGTTTAAGTTATAGTGATTTTTTCTGTTTGTTGCATTGATATCAGTGATTCAAAGAGAATAATCATTGATATCAATGCAAATTGGATTGGTTTAAGTTACAATGAATTATATTATTTTTTGCAATGATATCAGTGATTCAAAGAGAGGAATCATTGATATTAATGCAATGAACAATAACATAATACAAAGCAATCTTATTTCACATGGATTATCAATGACTCCACTCTCTAATAACATGTTTAAGTTATAGTGATTTTTATTATTTGTTGCATTGATACCAGTGATTCAAGGACATGTATAACATATATCATATTGCATTTTAGTGTGACTATATACATGTTAGATTAAATATTTTTAACTTTTTATTGTTCGTTGCATTGATATCAATGATTCAAAGAGAGGAATCATTGATATCATGTTGCATTTTATTGTGTTTATATACACGTCAGATTAAATATTTTTAAATTTTTAATATTTGTTGCATTGATATCAATGATTGAAAGGGAGGAATCATTGATATCATAATGCATTTTATTGTTTTTATATACTTGTTATATTAAATATTTTTAAATTTTTATCATTTGTTGCATTGATATCAATTATTCAAAGAAAGCAATAACTGCTATAAATGCAACAAATAGTAAAATAATCCAAGTACCATGAAACAAAGCAATTTGATTTTCTTGGATTATCAGTGACTCCACTCTCTAATCATTAGAGAGAATTTAAGGTAAAAAATGGGCCTCAAAAGGACCAAAATGTACTATAAAAATCAACCAATTACATTCTAGTAGATGACATCATCCCCCATGG
>LPNX010252428.1:15686-48782 GCA_001517045.1 Pseudotsuga menziesii
GTTAAATTCCTGAATGATATTTATATGAAAAAAATATGTTAGTTATGCATATAAATTAAATTCATTTTTGTTTAATTTTATTTACAAGTTCAAGACAAATAAATGCTAAAGGAAAATAATTTTTTGGGAAATTACAATGAATCTTAGTCACATCATTGTAGAGTTATTTTATTAATTGTATTTGTAGTCAATTTAGAAAAGTAACTCAACCATGGTTATTTATATTGTGAATAAAAAATAGTGTAGGAGGTGAGTTGTCATATATACCTACCCCATAAAACCCCTAACTCATAATATTTTAATATATCTTATATTTTTGTAGTACATCTCTTAGGAGGCCCATTTTTGACCTCAAATTCTCTCTAATGATTAGGTTTACGTTATAGTGAGTTTTAATGTCTATTGCATTGATATCGCTGATTCAAAGAGAGAAATCATTGATATCATATTGCATTTTTATTTTGTTTATTTACATGCTGGCTTAAATATTTTTAGTACTTTATTGTTTGTTGAATAGATATCCATGATTCAAAGAGAGGAGTCACTAATATCAATGCAACAAATAGTAAAATAATCCAAGTACCATAAAAATCCAAAGCAATTTGATTGAATTGATTTTAGTTGTTCCACTCTATAATATTAGGTTTAAGTTATAGTGAATTTTACTATTTGTTGCATTGATATCAATGATTTAAAAAGAGGAATCACTCATATCAATGCACCAATTAGTAAAATTCATTGTAATTGAAACCTCATATTTTAAGTGATGTTATTAAGTTACATCATGTTATGTCAATGCAAAAAAAAATTGCTTTGGATCATTGATTCAACGAGATGAATCACTAATATTAATGCAACAAACAATAAAATTCACTATAACCTTAAACCTAATATCACAATATGATGTCATTGAAACCAATGCAATCCAAGTGATTATTTTATATAGTTAATATAGATATTATACTTTTAAAACAATTTATTATATTAAAACACACATGAATTACACGTGTGACCTTTTATTTTTCTTATATTATTAAGTATCTTTAACTATTATAATTTTGAATTGCAGTTGTGACTCTTTATTTTTCTTACATTATTAAATATCTTTAATTATTATCATTCCGTGTGTAAATATAGTGGTAACAAATTGTATTATTTTTTACCTATTTAACTTTAATGATCTTTATACCTTTAATTATTTTACATTATTTTACCTTTTGACTTTAATGATCTATGTCATTAACTATTTAACATTATTTTACTTTTTAACTTTAATAATGCATATACTTTTAACTATTTAATATTGTTTTAATTTTTGTTTTTTTCTAGGTTGTTTTACTTTTTACTTTTTGCTATTATTATAAAACTTCTTTGCAGTAGTTAAAAACACATTTTTTTAAAAAGTGATCCATCCAAAGGTTGTCATTCTACTATTTATACTAAGTTAAATAGATACTTTTAATTATTTAACATTATTATACTTTTTAATTTTTTTATATTATTTT
Source organism: Pseudotsuga menziesii (assembly GCA_001517045.1). Classification (NCBI taxonomy): domain Eukaryota; kingdom Viridiplantae; phylum Streptophyta; class Pinopsida; order Pinales; family Pinaceae; genus Pseudotsuga; species Pseudotsuga menziesii. The sequence goes on from LPNX010252428.1 coordinate 17,192, forward strand.
ACTTTTTATTTTTTCTTAATTTTTTTAAAAGTTATTTTAAGTAGTTAAAACACATGTTTTAAATTGATCTAAAATTTACCATATTAAATATATATTTTAACTATTTGACATTGTTTTATAATTTTTTTACTTGAACTCCCTATGGGAGTGGCATTTGATCTGAGAAACCCTGAGCCAAGGGAATCTATTCCACCAAAATCACTCAGGGATCATTTCCATCCTAAACCACACCAGGAGTCAACTTGGTTGTATTTTGGGTTGTCTCCTCCCAATTAGTTCTCCCCTAAGAGGAATTGAACTCGAGTCATCTTGCTGACAAGACCCACACCTTAATTGAATAAGCTAGAGAGAATTGAATTTTTTCTTAGGAGGACATGGGGGTGGGATTTGATCCACTTATGTGTCCATAGGTCATGATATTACTTAATACAATCTCTCTAGGTGGAACCACATGTTTGAAAACTACCTCAAGGTGCCCCCATGGCTCCATATTTGACCCTCATTAGAATTAAACCTTGCACGTTGGTGAAAAACTCCTCGCTCTTCACCAATGGATATAACCCCTTTGGGCAACATTGTTTTACAATTTAATTTAGTAAAAGTGAGTTATAATTCCAACCTAACTTTGTTTTTTAAATTTATGTAGACATGATTTTAATTTTTTTTTGTCAAGTCTCGCTAGCTCACTCGGTTAAAGTGTGAGTTTCATTTGAAAGGAGACCTGAGTTTAATACCCTTAGGGACGACTTAGTTGAAGTGCACTGGCCTCGAGTGACAAACATTTCTAACAAACCAAAATAAGAATTTATTTATTTTTCTAATTGTGCCATTATTAACCCTGTGGATAATTGTTTAATTTTATACTATGTAAGGCTTAATTTTATACATTTTATACAATAAAATTTAATCCATACTATCTATTTACTAATCCTAATTATGCATAATTTTGGACTATGTATTTATTATATGTAAGTTATGCATAAATGTTTAACTATTAAATATATTGTGTTGTATTAAAATGTTTAATTTTACGCTATATATTTATTAAGCCTATTTACACATTTAAAATTAAATTTCAAGTTCACAACATTTTTTTTTGTATAATCCGACATCGTTTTAGTCAACTTGAATTCAAATTTAAATTTAGGCTAACATCATTTGCACTTTTGTTTTTTATTTTTTATTAATGGGAATGACATGTTACACAACGTTACACGTTACAACATCTCATCAACATCTCCCCCATACTGGGATTTGTTTAAGCCCTCATCATATGAATTTATTTTTTATTTTTATTTTTTTTCATTGGGAATGGCATGTTTCACAACATTACGTGTTACGACATCCCCTCCATACTGGGATATAGAGTGCCTCTCGGCGCAATGAGCTCCAATACAACTCTATAGCATACCAAATGCTTGCTTTGGCCATCAACACACTTCAAACAAAATTATTTTCTTCATTGGCAATCATATTTCTAGTTATGAGTTTCATTTAGTTTCTAGACACAACTTCATAACCGATAGCATGCAATAATGGTTGCATAATTAACATCAAGTACATTCACAACATAATTAACCTTACATGCACAACAATTCTTAATAATTTCTTAAAAATATTCAATGCATGTATCACTCATATGATATTACCACCAATCTCATCCAAATAACCATTACATAAATAAAATTTACTCCAAAATTGAATTTTTTGAAGCATGTAGCATAATACAAATAAATCGTTCCACATAGATGTGTGTGTAGGTGTGTGTGTAAATAAATCCCACCAAACCAATTATTGTGGAGTGATTTACCATCCAACAATAAGAATAAACTATGGATTACATTCCCTAACCAGGACATGGTAACACCAAGGTGAAGGAATCTCCTACAAATATTTAATATTAGTTGGCCCAACCCATGCCACCTAAGAACTCATACCAACCATTCATACTCATACTTTAGCTTTACCAACCATTTAGCTTCTAAGAATACTCCTCGATGAATCACACGCAACCTTCATTCATATATGGCATTCTTCCCCTCGGTCAAACACAATAAAAGAGAAGTTATTTCCCATCTTCCCTCAACAATCCCTCAAAAATATTATCCCCATTTAGTTCTCCAGTGCAATAAAAAAATCTAATCTATTAATTTTCCTCTAATAATTCCTAGAGTAATAGACCATTTAGTCAATCAAGAATAACTCTTGGCATAAACCCAAGGTTTAAGCTTTTAAGTTTTCTCCAATTATTGTTGACATTATATCCATGGTTATCCCTTAGTAACCAACCCACTTCCTCCCATATTTTCATAAGAAAATCCTAAGGTTCCAAATTATCTCATTAGCTACAAGTTAATCAGATTTTCTTTCCATTTGCAAGCATAATAGCAATGGATTTGCTAGAGATATCTCTATAATTGGTGATTGGTAAGAAAGTAAGTAATAAAACAAGTCTTAAACCAACTCATGTAATTGATGAAGGAAAGCTTTACCAAGATTTATCAAAATCAATACCTCTAGCCATAAGAAAGGCAACTCCATGCTTCTACGCGTCCTTATCTTCAAGGGTAGGTGGATACGCTTCCATGCTTCTACATTTCCATGCATAAGTAAGACATGCTTAAGCCATTATAATTGAGGAGAGGAAAAAGACAACATGGGGGATAAAATAGACATGCTTAAGCCATTATAATTGAGGAGAGGAAAAAGACAACACGGGGATAAAATAGAATGATGACAATTGAAGAGTGGATTTTGCATGAAAGGAAAGAAGATACCTTTTCTTTACATGAGGTCAACTCTCTTCTCCAAAATGTGGCAACTTGTACTCAATACACATAAGTCAAAGATTGACATGAGAAATATGGAAGCATGGGAAAAAATTGTAGTACTCCCCAAAGGAAAATTCACTCATATATCCATCTTTTTCTTCCTATTTTGTGGTATTATAGTCCCCTTTACTAGTAGAAAAATGAGTAATTAGTGACTATGTAGCAAAAAACACTAGTCACAATGGGTAATTAGTGTCTAAGAGACAAAAAAGTTAGTCATGACAATTTTTTAAAGTTAAATACTAACTAATTTGAGCAATTTTAAGTGACAGCTAAAAAAGACTCACGGGGGCTTCACTTATTTACCAATATCCTATCACATTAGTTCATATTGTGGGTTTTAAAATTATCAAAAATTGAACCAATATATTGCAGGTATTGGGGGGGGATGAGGGGTTTAAGGTGGGGTGGGTAGGGTGGTTTATAAGGATTGAGGTATAAAAAGGGGTGGGGAGGAGGTTTTAAGTATTGGGAGGGGGTTTCAACAAAAAGACTTTGGGGCAATATCTCTAGAAATTAAGGGTATTCTTTAATATCCCACAATCGCATGTGCTATGTGAGAGGTTCACTAAGTGAAGTCCCCATGAAAAGACTAGTGTGGAGTAGTAATTTAATCTAGGGATAAAACATACGACTAAATAACAACTACATGATTCTGTGATGATGGAAATGACACCTGCAATGATGATGATATGAATATGTGATATTGGTGATGATGATGAAAGTAGTGGTGATGGTGACGAGGAGGAGGGGGAGGATGGCAATGATGAAACATAAATGTATGCAAAAACAAGCACGGTTCATGGGCATCTAACAGTAATATAATCTCTAGCTGTTTAAACACTAAAATTTACTTATTATCCAGTCACTACTTAAATGTAAAACGTGCATATGAGATGGAATAAAGTGAACATGTTTAAGTAGGATATGAGACTAGAGAAAGGAGACTCTTAAGTCTAATCTACATAATTCATAATGAAAATGATGTATAGTTGTTTTCCCATTCAATTTAAATGTTTTTCTTAAAAGAAATTGATAAAAAATGCATTTCTATCCCTTCTTACCCTGCCAAATAAAGTTTCCCATCTTTTCATTCCAAAGAAAGAAACTAAGGTTTTGGTATTCTATATATATTGAGCTTCTCAATTAAGAGGTAGTTCTAGGAAACTTCATGAGCTTTGCATTATCTTCATAATGTGTGACAACAACCAAAATGTTGTAGCAATGGCCACAAACTAAAGTGCATGTCCAAAGTAGTATTTTTATGGATAAACAAATTCAACACGAAAGCATGTTCAATATTGGAATTTGGTGGAAAAGAACCATGGAAATGTAGTTGGGATAGTTTCACATACACATTTATCCCATTAGGAAGTGTCTTAGAATGGACCTCAAGACAAAAAATTGAGTGCATGGTGTAATATGGGATGACCATCTCCATATTCTCTGAGAGGGTTATCTTGATTGGAAAACTTATCATGCGACATAGAAGGGGATACTATTTTTCCCCAAACATTATTTGCAACTTTGAATCTTGATACGAAATGTTCAACAAATTATTAGTTTGAAGGTAAAAAATCGCTAGTACATAAAGTGTGTTTTTTACCAAAGATGTTAAAATAATGGTCTTGAAATTTGTGAAGAATGATATACAACTAAATTTTCCTATTTAATATGAATAGAGAAAAACAAATCAAATACAATCCTAATAAAATAGTCATAACTATAGTTTGGTCATAAAAAAACAACTATCTATCTAAAAAAATAGTCATAATTGTAGTTTGGTCATAAAAACAAATATTTATCTAAAAAAAAGTCACAATTATAATTATATAATAATAACTAGAATATCCATCTAAAAAATAGTCACAATAATATGTTATCCAATCCATTTTTAAGTTACATTGTTGAAAATAGAACAATACACTTTCATACACTTTATCTAAATCTTTTGCTAAATACATTCTATAACAATCTACAAGGAAGAAGTTAGTACATTTGGGAAGCATCCTATAAACTTCCTAATTGTCCACTCAAATCAGAAGTATAATAACCCTTTATTTAAAAGGCAAGTTATGGACCTCTATTAATTGATGAGATTTGTTTTAGCAAGAGACTCTGAAACTTCAATGCCTTGATATTTTTTTCACACCTCCCTTCACATAGTCCTTGAAGCCTACTTTGAATCTTGCACCCTTTGTTGAATACCATCCTACCTTAAAGATTGTTAGTTTTTATAAGTTAATTTACTTAGGATATTTATCTAAGAGAATAACAAGAACAACAATACATCAAAGATACACAATATACACAAGACACAAATATTTTAATCGTGGAACCATAAAGGAGAAAACCCCGCAAAATTCCTCAGAATAGTTATGTTACAAAAACAAGATGAAAAGATAGAATAACCCAAGAACAATGTGTCAACAACATCTCTCTATACCTCCTCTTTCTTTATCTCCTAAGGCACACATGAGAGATAAAGTGAGTGTGTTGTAAATGAGGAGGGAACCTCCTTATTTATATTATTCTGTTGAGTTGTTAACTCAACTACTAGGTTGACCAGGTTACCTTTGGGGCTGACGTACCTAATAATACTCACAAATACATTTTCCTTTATTTAACCATGAGACTATTGCCCTGAATTACAACAAAGGGTTGACCTCATTGACCATACACAATGATGACATCCCCAAAGGAGGAACACACATCTCCGATGGGGGTACAACAATATACATCAAAATCTCTTCTGAAGTTACAATTACAACAACACTCCCTCTTAACTAGGAAGGTATTATCTCACCACAGTCATCAACACATTTGGTCATAATCACTGAGTCATCATCGTCATTGTTTCCATTGTCCTCATCTTGTTCAATCAATCGCATCTATCTGTTATAGGAAGTTTCTACAGATCCAACCCTTTTTCATGCTGGGTGTAGGCCTAGACCTCATCTAGGTCTTCATCATATCCATGAGCAAGCCATTGCATAGGTATAGACCAGGACCATTATTTACATTGCCACTGCAATAACCTATGTCTCCTACCATCTTATCATTGTATCAGATCATCATGTGGGTACAGTCCATGACCTTCTTTACTTTTCCACTGCAATAACCAACATTTCCTACCTTTATATTTTCGTATCTAGATCGTCTCATTTCTCCTGCATAAAACAAAATAGAACAGAGCACACCCTAGATGCATACCACATGCATTCTATCCCCATAGGAGTAAGCAAGGATATTTTCATGTCATCAAGACAACCTATAGCTTCTACTATGTGAGAGTTGCCTAGGAGCACACTCAGTGCATTCCATTTATACACGACCAACTTGCCCTCTACTAGTAATGGAGAACTCATGACCTTATCATCTCCAACATGGGAACACACACATATATCATATATATATGTAAGGATTGGTTACGACTGAACAACCTGCTACATGAGCAATTTTGCGTTCCAGGTCAACCTTAAGGACTTATTCCATCTGAACAACCTGTTTCCAGGATGTTTTTCATTCAGACAACCTTCAGGGTGTATTACATCCAAGTAACACACGTACCATGCCATGGATCTTTTTACACTCAGGAAACCCACATGAATTATTACATATGAATAACCTACGTACCAGGCCATGAATCATATTTGGATTCAAATAACCCATCTCAGGACTGATTACATCTGAGTAACATGCGTATCATGCCAGGACTCATATTTACACTCAGACAACCTACATGGGTGATTACATCTGAGAAACCTGCTACACTAGTGTATTTTTCGCTCAGACAACCTGTCTCATTTCCCATGTGAGATATCATGCATATGCATCTTCTGGCCTCTTGATATTTCTGGCATAGAAACATATCAAGACTGGTTACGTCTAAGGATAATCTTCGAGCTTTTCTAGCACTGATTACATCCAAGGAAAACCTACATGATTGATTAAGTATGAGAAACCTACGAACTTTGTCGAGATTTTATGCTTAGACAACCTGTCTCTCCAACTATCCTAGAACTCATCACTCCCTCTTTTGAGAGGTATCGTTTTGGATCACACCAAACCTTTCTCTGAATTTCTCGAACTTCATTTTGGCTATTTCTAGCATAGAATCACATCAGGATTGATGACATCCAAGGATAATATACAAGCTTTGCCAGGACTTATTACATCCGAGGACAACCTACAGGACTGATTACATCCAAGCAACCTACGACCTTCACTAGGACTTTTACACGTGGATAACTTATGTCTCTATCTATGCTATAATTTATCAATCCCTCTTTCAAGGGGCCTTGATTAGGATCACATATTGGAGCTTCACTGCTCCTCTCTTCATCATACAAAATTGCAAGTCACATCAATCAAATCAAATACTAGATTTCAAAACATACTACCTCACAACTAGACGAGCAAGCAGTAACATATTCTGCCTCGGTTGTACTCAGCTCCATGCAGGAATGGATCCTGCCAAACCAATAGATCATACCGTATCTCAAACTGGAAAAAAAACCCAAGGTGTTATTCCTCTCAGTGGAAATTCCTTCCAAATCTGAATCAACATAATCATGCAGGTTAGTCTTCTGATTTGTATCATACTTTAGGCCCATACTTAACTATACCCTTCATGTACCTCAATACATGCTTTGCAGAAACCAGGTGAACATATCTCAGATCCGTCAGGAACTGGCTCAGGGTGTTCACAACAAAGCATATGTTTGGTCTTGTATTCATCAAATACATCAATGAGCCAATCATCTAACGATACATCATGGAATCAACTGACTCTAATGAAGCATTACACAGTATCTTCAAGTTCGATTCCATAGGTGTGGCTATCACCTTGCGGTCCAGCATTATGAATTTCTTCAGAATATCCACTGCATACTTTCCTTGACCAAGGAAAATCCCATCTACATTCTTCCACACCTCTATGCCTAAGGAGTAGTGCATCATACCCAGTTATTTCATTTCGAACTCGATAGGAAGTATCCTCCTTGCATATTCAATGCTTTTGTCGTGTCCTGTCAAGAACATGGCATCAACATATAGCAGGAGAATCACTGGTCTTCCACCTTCAACCTTGAATTAAAGGTTGGAATCCACTTTACTCTTATTAAATCCTAGGCTCATCAGTAAGTTGTCCATCTTGTCTTACCATGTCGAACTTGAGTATCTTTTGCAGTCACTCCCTTTGAAGCAGTGTATCATCCTCCCTCTGCATTTTGTACTCTATGTATTGAAACGTTATGTATTGGAGTGACAGGTAGCTTCCTATGCTGCTAATCTTCTATGAATCCATACGAGGTCACTGGATACCAAGATCCTCTATCTTGAACTTTGTTGAAAAGTTCCTCTTGCACCCATTTGTGAGCTTGTCATCCTCTATAGGATTTCATCTTCAACCTTGTAGCAAAGGTTGTGATATTCATCACTCTAGGTGATCTTCAAGCTCCTCATCTAATTGTATGTGCTATCATGTTTATCCTAAATTATGCTAACTAGACTATAGGGTAGCAGTGTTTAGGCACCTCAGGAATCAAAGACTATTTTTGTAGTTTTAAGGATAACAATATAAAAGTCAAGAACATAAAGACAAGGTACAGAGACACAAAAATATGAAAACATTAGATAGAACATGCATAAGGACAATATTTTGCAAAAGGAATGACAGTACAACTTTTCAGTCTAGGAGATAGGTTTCAAAGCATATATACACAAGGTGTAAACAAACAGTTCATCATTGCATGATATGTAAAAGTATAGGTATTTAAAATAACATTTCAAACATCATGTAAGTGTCAATATCCACTTTCCAACACATGAATCTATATAGAAAACATTTATATAAGCAAAATTGTAAACAAGGGTTCAAACAGAACCACAAAATATCCACGCAATATAAATTTTAAAACCTAGCTCCAAATAGATAATAAGTCATTCATAAAGCAAAGAAGTTCTTACACAGATAAAACATGGCATAACTGTACAAGCTCCAAGCATATTCGACCCTCATGTGTCTCCCCTTGTTTACCAAAATATTACAATATATATAAGAAAAGGTGAGATCAGAAGTTTGTTTGTGTAGATCCACCTTTTAAGGTTTTGACTTCCAAAATTTGAAAACTATATAACTGAAAAAGATTTAGACTAACTAAGTTTGATAAGTGTCAAAACTACATTAAACTATAAATCTTATCAAATTCTTCTATATGCCTCAACCAGAGTAGCTAATCCATCCATTGGATGTGCTTTTCTTTGTAATATGTTGAACTCCTTCTGCATATGATTCAGCCTATGAGTAGTTTTTATTCACTTCCTGTAGGTCTTGTCTCAACATCTTATTTTCTTGCCTTTAATTCACTTGATGTTGGGTTCTCATTTCCATAACTAGATGAAATAATAGCACAATTGCTTTTCGACAAGGCATTATTTTCAACTGTAAGCAATATATCATCTTGCTCTGTAATTTTTTGTAATAAGCCTAAACTTTCATGCCAGTATGAAATTGTTTTCAATGAGGAGACCTTGGTATTATCTGAATCACTCTTTGTAGAAGTCTGGATATTATCTAGGACAACATATACATCACGAGCCATTGAATCATCTTCTAACATGTTATTAGAAATGTCTTCATCTATGTGTAATTGACCAACACCAAATTTATATAACCCATTTCCACTGAAAAACCCTTTCGTGCCATCATATTCTTGTTAAAAAGTATGCTTTAAGATTAAAATTTGTATTTACTATCGCAGGCACAAATGAATGTTCAAAGTGCGAATGTGGAGTAGGTCCATTTGGTTCATGGATAATTGTTCCTTTTTCAATCCAGGGAGATATCAAAATGGTTGGCACGCAAAATCCGAGACAATTGAAGGGAAAGTAGTAAGGCTCAGGCCCAATTATACCATCTAGATTGGGAACACGAGTCACTGGTGTCTGAAAGTGATCATAGAATCCTCCATGCTTATCATAAGTAATGAGAAACATCATTTGATTCCATTGAGGACTGGCTCTGAGCCTTTCATACACATATTTGACAAACTTATGTCCCTCAGCCACATCATGAGAAGGGTGATCATCGTTGGCAGGGAGAAGTTCTACATCAAAGTATCTCTACTTAATCACAACATAATTGGGTAGAATACCCAGCTTGGCATCTAATTTGAATGAGGCCGTGTAATCATGAAACTTGAACACGTACTTGAGCCTTCTAAGGGACTTGAAAAATAGAGTTATAGGAATGTTCTTATAATAATTACCAAACACATAACTATTTGCTTATTTCACTTTCATATGTTTCCCAATGTGACCCTTCCTCTTTTCTTTTTATCCAAGAGGCTTTCAATATGCGTGGAAAGAAACTCTAGTGAACTATTTATTGTAACATAGGTATTAGAGACACTATCATCTACTTTATTGGTAGATGTTCTTTCCCATCCTTTTTCACCTCCATCCTTACGCTTGCTATGATTATTCTTTAGTTTGGTTGAGGATACAGTCTTCCTCTGTGATGAAAGACCAACTCCATTAGCAAACCCAAGACCATCAAGCAATATGGGATCATATTTCCAAAGCCTGCCATAGGGTTTTGCATCTAAAATATCCAGAACCCATCTACAATATCCAAATTTGGTGATAACATCCCAAAAATATACACTTCCATTGCTAGCCTCCATAACTGCATCAACAAACCTGTTGGTACCTTGAATTGCTCCCACTCTGAAGTTCTACAATGATCTTTTACTTTCAAAACGAACATTAGATCTATTTTCAGTGATATCCAACATAATCACAATCAGCTTGCCTAGCGAAATTTCTTGAACAAAATAAAACGTCCTCTTGTTCTATCCTACAAAATCCTCTTTTAGCATGATAACATTCAGAATCATCCCCAACTCCTTTAGTAGCCAAAATTTTGTTATATTTTTATCATTCAAGCTAGCATTATCTTAGGATCTTTAACTGAGAGAATAACATGCACAGCAATAAACACAAGAGACAAGAGACACAAAGAATTTTCCTCAAGGAAACCATAAAGGAGAAAACCCTCAACTTCCTCAGAGATAGAATGAGCACCAATGGCAACAGTAAAACCTGAAAACATAAAGATGATCTCCACAACTTCTCTCTCTCTCTCTCTCTCTCTCTCTCTCACTTGAGAGAGCCGCTTTTCTCTCACTCATGCACCCCAATGAGTGAGTGTGTGTGTGTAATAAATAGAGAGGCCCACTCTCTATTTATATTCATTCGTTCACTTAATGTCCACTCCATCATGTTGGCCTCACTTAACAATTACTTACCAAGGATGACATCTCTAGGAGAGTCTAATAACCCTAGTTCCCCACAACTTGTGGGGACTTTTCCCTCTGATCAACAAGGAGGGTTAATCTTGTCTTAGATGGTGGGGACTATTTCTCTGACTTACAATAACTCACCTAGGGCCAACTTCTATAGGATAGTCTAATAACCCTAGGGCCCCACAACTGCAGGGACTTTAACCATTAAACAATAGGAGGGTTACCCACAATGACTTGACATGGCTTGTTTACATTATTGAATCTCCTGATGGGAACATCGGGGCATGACATGACTCAATTACATTACATATACTTCCCGAAATAAACATTGGGGTACAATACATAAAATATACAAGTGAATACATTCCGAAGTTACAAATACATCAACACTCCCTCTTAACTAGGAAGATATTCTCTTGACACAATTTGTCAGCATTGGTCTTCTTCTCTGTATCAACTGGATCATCTCGTCATCTTCATCTTCAAGTCATCTCCATCTTTAAGTCATATTCATCTTCAAGTCATCTTCATCTTAGATCTGGATCATCACTCGATTTGGATCATCATCACTGGATCTGGATCATCAATGTTGGATCATCATCACTAGATCTGGATCATCAATGTTGGATCATCATCACTAGATCTTGATCATCACTGGATCTGGATCATCATTGAAACTCGATCATCACTAGATTATCATCAAAGCTGGATCATCAATGGATCATCATCAAAGCTGGATCATCAATGGATCATCATCATCACTACTTCTGCCATCTCAATCAACTGGTGCTATCTCTTCATTCTTTTCGTCACAGGAAGTTCTACAGAGCCAACCCTTTTTCATGTTGGTTTTATGCCTAGCCTTCATGTAGGTCTTCTTCAGCACTTATATCTGACCCTAAGTTAGAATGGCTCACCCAGCACTCACATCTGACCATGAGAGGAACACATCCAACACCATGTTAGAAAGGCACAACACTTACATTCACTAGCATGATAGGACAAAACTACTATCATCTATGAAAAGGCACAACACTCACATCCACCAGCATGGTAGGACACACCTACTACAATCTATGGAAAGGCACAACAATTACAATCACCAGCATGGTAGGACACGCCTACTACCATCTGTGAAAAGGATCAGCACTCAAATCCACCAGCATTATAGGACACAACTACTATCATATGTGGAAAGGCTCGGCACTCACATCCACCAGCATGATAGGACACAACTACTATCCTCTGTGGAAAGGCACAGCACTTACAATCACCAACATGATAAGACACGGCTACTATCATCTTTGAAAAGGAACGGCAAGCACATCCACCAGCATGGTAGGACACACCTACTACCATATGTGGAAAGGAACAACACTTACAATCAATAACGTGTTAAGACACACCTACTACCATCTGTGAAAAGGCTCAGCACTCACATCCACCAACATGATAGGACACAACTACTATCATCTGTGGAAAGTCTTGGCACTCACATCCACCATCATGATATGACACAACTACTATCATCTATGGAAAGGAACTACACTTACATCTGATCATGTGGGAACCAATCCCACAGTCATATCAGAACGGCCCTCAGCCCCAAGCTAAGGATTCCTAGTAACTGACCAGGTACCTCCATTCTCCCAGAGAATGGCATTCATCACTTATATCTAATCATGAAGAAACCAATCCTACAGTCACATCAACATGGCTCAGCACTCATATCTGACATGGAAGGAACCAATCCTCTCACCATGACAAAATGGCTCAGCCCTTACATCTGACCATGGAAGGAACCAATCCTCTCACCATGACAAAATGGCTCAGCCCTTACATCTGACCATGGAAGGAACCAATCCTCTCACCATGTCAGAATGGATCACAGACTCATCACTTCCCTTTGGAGGGAACCTTGATCTGGAGAACACCAAGCTTCTCCCTGAAGTACTCGAACTTCACTCTGGTCATTTCTAGCATAGAATCATATTAGGGCTGATTACGTCCAAGGATAACCCGCGAGCTTCGCCGGGACCAATTACATCTGAGGAAAACCTATAAGTCTGTTTACATCTGAGCCACCTACGAGCTTCGCCAGGATTTTATTCTTAGACAACCTGTCTCACCTATGAGCTTCATTGCTCCTCTCTCGGCTGTACTCAGCGCCATGCAGGAATTTTTCCTGCTACACCAAGAGATCATACCTGATCTCATACTGAAGTAGCACCCCAAAGTGCTCTTCCGATCAATGGCACTGCCCAATCTGAATCCACATAACCTTCCAAGTTAATCTTCTGATTTGTATCATACTTGAGCCCATACTCAACTGTACCCTTTGCAACTATCAGGTGAACACGTCTCAATGTGTTCACAGTAAAGAAAAATATCTGGTCTTGCATCCGTCAGGTACATCAAGGAACACATCATTTGACAATACATCGTGGCATCAACCTACTCTGATGAAGAAACACTCAATATCTTTAGGTTCGATGCCATAGGTGTGGTCATGCAATCCATCATCCTAAACCTCTTCAGGATCTCTACTGCATACTTCCCTTGTCCACACCTCCATGCCTAGAACATAGTGCATCATCCCCAAGTCCTTCATCTCGATCTCGGCAGCAAGTCTACTTCTTGCAACTTTAATGAGTTCCTCTTTTTTGTCAGGAACAAGTCATCGACATATAACAGGAGCATCACTAGTCTTCCTCCTTCAACCTTGAAGCAAAGGTTGGAATCTGCTTTACTCTCAATAAACCCTAGAGTCATTAGTAATCTATCCATCTTGTCATACCATGTTGAACCTTAGGATCTTCTGTAGTCACTCTCTCTGAAGTAGAGCATCATACTCCCTCTGTCTTTCGTACTCTATGCACTGAAACATTCTGTACTGGAGTGACAAGTATCTTCCTCTACTACTAATATTCTATGTATCCATCTAGGGTCACTTGATACCAAGATCCTCTATATTGAACCTTTTCAAAAGTTCTTCTCGCACCCATCTGTGAGCTTGTCATCCTTTGTAGGCTTTCATATTCAACCTTCTAGCAAAGGTTCAAATCTTCATCAAGCTCCTCATGTATGTGTTATCTCATGGGTGTCTTCTAATCTTGTACAAGGCCTTCTTTCATTTGCACACATGATTCTGCCTATCATGTGTCTCAACTCCCACTGGATGCAAATGCCTCTTCATAGTCTATGCCTTCTTTTCATGAGAAGTCTCGTGCTACAAATATTTCCTTGTATCCCACGATGCTTCCATCTACTGCATGATGGAACTACAAACTTCCCTTCACGTATCAATACTGCATCCTAGTCATCATTCTTCTTGAACTGGTCTTCCCTTTCTTCTTGGTTACTTCTTTAGAGCTGGAAGGTTCTGCATTAATGATGTCGCTGCATTTTTCATATTATTCTTCATCTTGGATTCTTTCTTAGAATGTCGTCACTTGTTCTTCAGAACAACTCTCATCCTTCTTTGCTTGTAGGTGATTGTACGCGATCTTTCCTACAAGTCAAATGCATTTATATGGTTAGAAACATTTCATAAGGCATATTCATAATGGTGAATTATTATGCATAAATATATGATCATGAAACTATTTAAGCCAATACAACATTCATCCATATCTCACAGAAACTTTTCTAGATGCCTTCCATCTCTACCAGGACAACATTGAGACTGTGCACTAATCCAATATGTCAGCAAAGAGGTTTTATTCTAGATAAGTAGCAATGGAGAGTTGTATAGCACCATGAGCTACTTACCCATCACATGCATATTAGTAGTATACTGTCATTAATGCAAACATTCTATCATGCATAATACATCAACTGGATATAAACAAATGCATAACAAAACAATATCATGAAATGACAATTGAATACTTATCTTTATTTGTTTCGTGGGTATATTCCTTCTTGAGCCTTCAGCTTCATTATCTTCTCCATTCATCATTTCTTATCCAAATGCTAAGATAGATAAGAGGTTCTTCAAGAATTGAGTTCTTCATATTCCTCATCACTTGAGGTATCTTCTTTGGATCATGAGAGCTTGATCTTCAGTTTCTCCCATCTTCTCTTTTCTTATTATGAGTCGAGTTTCTTTTTCTTGTGTGCACTCTTCCTAGAGTCTACTGAAAGTAATCACTTCCTTTCAGCACACATTCCTTGAATGAATCAATCCCATGATCCTGGGAGGCCATTCAAGGTGATTATCACCACTTATGCATTCTTCACTTCCGCTTCATGTTGTTCTTTCATTTGAGAGACCCTTTTAAGGTATGACTGCATGGTCTCTGCATTCTGGATCTTCACATTCTTCAACTGTTTTCTCAAAGTCATCTTCCGATTTATGTTCTTCCCTTCAAATAGCTTGGTTAAGGAATCAAACATCTCTTCAGGTGTCTTTAGGGAAGACACTTGTGGTATAAGGTGATCCTTGATAGAATCAACATTAATCCTCTTGGCCTTGACCAAGTTCTTCTTGTGCAAGGCTTTTAGCCTCATCTCCCTCTAGGACTGGAACCTCTCTACTTATGTAGGTGTCCAATTCATTTTCTTCAGAGAGATCATATACTTCCATGTTTCAAAGTTGTCAACTTCACCAATATTATCATCAATCTGGTGTGATATATCACTTTGAAATGAGAACCTCAAATGAACATAACGAAGAATTAGATCTTACCGATTTGAGGTGTTCGTCCTAGTTCTGGAGCTGACTAATATAAGGTTTGTCAGAGAAACCCTAATTTTCAAAACTTGGAATCTTTCAGATCTAATGAGATATAAATATATACCTCTTCAAGGTGAGCTTCCCAATGTACTCATTTTATGAAAACAATGGAGGGAAGCTCCCGGAACAGGAAGCCCTAGTTTACCAATTTCTTCTGTAGAAATTCCTACTACTGTTTCTGTGGTATATTTGAAATTAATACTCCTCTATGTCTAAAATTTCATACTGAGTTATCCTCATATATCCTTGTTCCAACACCACATGTTTCATCAGAATTGGTTTCACCAATTGGGACTTATGAGAGTTTTCCCAAGGTGACCTGTTTCAGGATTGTTCAGCATAGCAAAGTTGTATAGACTTCCAAATGTCACTGGTTCATCTTCAAGATCTGCAACTTCTACCACAGAAATTAAATTCCATGCACTTTCTGGAAAATATTTATAAATTTCATTTGGACCTTGGTAGCCCGAGATATAGCGATTCTCCCCAGGTGTCCTCTTTAGGGATGAATCCTAGGAGAGGCTGGAACCGTAACTTGGAGGAACCATATCTACTAGAATATAATGAATATGAGGCTGAAACTAGGATACAGTGTACATCAAGATTTTATATTCGACCTATGAAATTTTTGGCCCCTAAAGCTTCTGTAATCCCGAGATATAGCAAATGTACCAAAACTTATCAGTTTTAGTATTTATGGTTTTTATAGCTCGGGGTCAAACTAGGGTTTGACTTTTCTGGAGTTTCACCCAACCAAAAATCTCGACCCAGGTCTCTAAACTTCTATTTTAATGAGGAGAGTAATCCTATGTCGGGCTCACTAAAAAATTCCTCTTTTGTAAGAAGCCCTAATTTCCCGCACCAAAAACTGAAAATGCCCATAATTGAATTCCGCTTCGACAGAAAGATGCGCCCTTCAATGGAGAGTAAGCCTAGCATACTTTTGCTGACGGATTATGGAGAGAGACCCAAAAAGTAAGAATCCCTAGCTTCTATAGCTGCACAAAGTCTTCTTCTCAGGTTAGCTTTGATACCATGTTAGATTTTTATCATTCAAGCTAGCATTATCTTGGGATCTTTAACTGAGAGAATAACATGCACAGCAATAAACACAAGAGACAAGAGAGACAAAGAATTTTCCTCGGGGAAACCATAAAGGATAAAAACCCGCAACTTCCTTAGAGATAGAATGAGGACCAATGGCAGCAATAAAACCCAAAAACATAAAGATGATATCCACAGCTTCTCTCTCTCTCTCTCTCTCTCTCTCTCTCTCTCACTTGAGAGAGATACTTCTCTCTCACTCATGCGCCCTAATGATTGAGTGTGTGTGAGTAATAAATAGAGAGGCTCACTCTCTATTTATAGTCTTTCGTTCACTTAATTTCCACTCCATCATGTTGGATTCACTTAACAATTACTTACCAGGGCCGACATCTCTAGGAGAGTCTAATAACCCTAGTGCCCCACAACTTATGGGGACTTTGCCCTCTGATCAACAAGGAGGGTTAACCTTGACTTAAATGGTGGGGACTATTGATCCAACTTACAATAACTCACCTAGGGCCAACTTCTCTAGGATAGTCTAATAACCGTAGGGCCCCACAACTGCGGGGAATTTAACCCTTGAATAATAGAAGGGTTACCCACAATAACTTGACATGACTTGTTTACATTATTGAATCTCCCAATGGAAACATCGAGGCATGACATGACTCAATTACATTACATATACTTCCCAAAATAAACATCAGGGTACAATACATAAAATATACAAGTGAATACATTCCAAAGTTACAAATACATCAACAAATTTTATGAAAAGTTCTGCAGGAACTCATTTCTTTGCAACCAAATCTATCACTTCTGAGAATGTCAACCTCAAGGAAATGCTTGATGGGGTTGCATGATTGTTTGATAACCCTACATGTAAATCTAACCTTGGAAAGATGGAATCCCGCATGCATATGAATGACGAGATGCACTGCTAGTTTGTGTTAAACATAGGAAATACATCATTAAACCCTAACTTTGCATTTCATGATATACAAAAGACCTTTATTAATCTATAGGAGCTTAAGTTTTCAAAATAAAATATTTGTAAATGCTCAAGGTATTTTAAATCGAAATCAAAGCAACCCAAACATAGGAAAACAAGAAGACCAAAGAGGGATAAAAATTGTCTAAAATAGAAAGATAGGCCTAGGGAAAATAGCTAACAGACCTAGGACAAACACTGGATCCATCTGGGGATGGCATTTCCCTGTGATTTTCCAAGAACTGTAGACCAAGTGCCTTTATTTCTGTCAATTATAACTCATAACTACTACTAATCCATTGGGCTATGGATTCACTTACCAAATCTCTGCAACTTTTTCAAACTCTGAACACACACCTCTGAAATGAAAAAATACTGCTACGAGCCAACATACTGAATACATTCTCGTATGGCAAGATTATTCTTCCACCTACTCCTACTTATAATCAGTAGAAACAAACTAATCATGTGTAATCATACTTCCAGTGAAGCCATGATAGCATCCAACCGATTGTAAAAACTTATTGCAGGTAGATAGAAATCAAAGAAGAATTTAACATCTGAAACAAAAGTTTAATTTGTAAATTAGCATATTCTACTTTGATTCCAAATTCTAGAAGAATGAAACTTTTTGATAACCATGAGTCCATTTAAATGGCCACTGGGTCCCTCCAATTGTAGGGTGGATGTAAAAGAGAAGGATGCCTCCATATATTTTCCGCTCCATGGAAGATATCAAAATTCTTTCCATGAAATGTTTTAAATGAAGAAGCATAAAACAAAACATTGTTGCCCTTATCTTTAGCTATAATAACCTCATTTTTTTTAGTGTCTCCTTCAAAAGTAATGGATTCAAGTTTACTAATTTCTGGAGATTGCTGTTCAAAAACAGGTGAAGAATAAAGATGTGTAAGCTACTCTTCTAACTCCTTTCCATCTCCTTCATTGATTTTCAAAAACTCTGAATCATATTTTCCATACACTGCTTTGCTACTGAAAAATTCCATAGGTGTTGATTAAAAAGACTGTTGCTATAAATTATCCAGACACATATCATAAATGGGCTGACCTACATAATTGTCAAAATGATCTTGGACACAATTAACTTGAAAAACATCTCCAATAGTTTTATGATTAAAAATATGTTGAAAATTGTCTTGAATAATGAGATGATCTTCAAATAATGTGGGAAGAACAATTTCATCCTTGGAAATAGAATCAAGGGAATCTTTAATTCGACTGTCACCAACACCAATTTTAACATTTTCCTGGAAATCTTCATCAATAGTGTGATTTTCAATGTTTTCTTCAATAGAGGGTTGAGCTTCACAAGGTTTTTCAACAATAAACTCTTCATGATAATGATGTCTTGAATCCTGAAAACTATCAAATGACTCCTAGAATTCTTTTTCTTGAAATATGTCTTCATGAATTTCATCAGTAAGGCTATGTTGATCATTATTGCTAAGAGATTTCTTGAACTTAAATTGCTCACAATAGTCCTCTAAAAGGAGATCAACAGAATAAATCCTCTTTCAATAAACATAAAAGATGACATGGAAATATTTTATTGACGAAATGCTAGAGACAGGAAGAGATTGGTGCCACTGTTTGGAATATCCCTCCAAGGAATACATAAACATCTTCAACAATACATCATCATGATGAATATCGAATTGGTCCATGTATTGATGAAACTCAATCAAGTGTTGTGCTGGGTGGTCATGATCATCTCCTCTAAATAGTGGAAGGAAGTCTCCCCATTCATTCATAGTAGGAACATTATTTGGAAAATCCGAAACAACTAAAAAATTGAAAGGTGCAAACCTTGCAGCCACAATGGATTCCATGGTTTTTGACATTTTGAACCAGTGAAGTTGCCAACCGATCCTTCCACCGTGAAGTCACCGGTGAAAAAATTGTAGTCTAAATCATGTAACCAACCCTTGTTCACCATCAAAGACTGAATCTAATCGATATCAGAACCCTAGGGAAGATGACTTCTTTCCTTCGCTCCCTAGTATGGTTTCCAAAAGATGTTTATCCTAAAGTCTACTAACTAGACTACAGGGTAGCAGTGTTTAGGCACCTCAAAAATCAAAGACTTTTTTGTATTTTTATGGATAACAGTATAAAATTCAAGAATGTAAAGACAAGGTACAGAGACACAAAAATTTGAAAACACCAGATAATGCATGCATAAGGATAAGATTTTGCAAAAGGAATGAAAGTATGACTTTTCAGTCCAGGAGATACGTTTCAAAGCATATATACACAAGGAATAAACAAACAGTTCATCATTGCATCATATGTAAAATTACAGGTATTTACAATAACATTTCAAACATCATGTAAGCATCAATATCCACTTTCCAACACAGGAATCTATATAGAAAACATCTATATAAAAAAATGTAAACAAGGGTTCAAATAGAACCACAGAATATCCACATAATATAAATTTGAAAACTTAGCTCCAAATAGATAATAAGTCATTCATAAAGCAAAGAATTTCTTACACAGATAAAACATGGCATAATTGTACAAGCTCCAAGCATATTCGACCCTCATGTGTCTTCCCTTGTTTACCAAAATATTACAATATATATAGGAAAAGGTGAGATCAGAAGTTTGTTTGTGTAGATCCACCTTTTAAGGTTCTGACTTCCAAAAATAGAAAAATATATAACTGAAAAATATTTATCCTAACTAAGTTTGACAAGTGTCAATTCTACATTAAACTAGAAATGTTATCAAAGTCTTCTAGCTACCTCAACCAGAGTAGCTAAACCATCCAGCGCATGTGCTTTTCTTTGTAATCTGTTGAACTCCTTCTGCATATGATTCAACCTCTTAGTAGTTTTTATTCACTTCTTGCAGGTCTTGTATCAACATCTTGTATGCTTGTATTTAATTCACTTGATGTTGGGTTCTCATTTTCATAACTGGATGAAATGTCAACACAATTGCTTTTCGACAAGACATTATTTTCCACTATAAGAAATGTATCATCTTGCTCTGTAAGTTTTTGTAATAAACCTAAACTTTCATGTCTGTCTGAAATTGTTTTCAAAGTGGATGCCTTGGTATTATCTGAATCACTCTTTGTAGAAGTCTGGATATTATCCGGGACAACATATGAATCATATTATAACATGTGATTGGAAATGTATTCAGCTATATGCAATCAGCCAACATCATATTTATATAACTCATTTCCACGGAAAAACCCTTTCGTGCCATCATATTCTTGTTAAAAAGTCTCCTTTAAGATTAAAAATTTTATTTACTGTCGCATGCACAAATGAATGTTCAAAGTGTGAATGTGGAGTAGGTCCATTTGGTTCATGGATGATTGTTCCTTTTTCAATCCAAGGAGATATCAAAATGGTTGGAACACAAACTCTGACCCTATTGAAGGGAAAGTAGTAAGGCTCAGGCCCAATTATACCATCTGGATAGGGCACATGAGTCACTAGTGTTGGGACATGATCATAGAATCCTCCATGCTTATCATAAGTGATGAGAAACATCATCTCATTCCATTAAGGACTGGCTATGAGCATTTCATATACATCTTTGACAAACTTCTGTCCCTCGGCCACATCATGAGAAGGGTGATCATCATTGGCAGGGAGAAGTTCAACATCAAAGTATCTCTACTTAATCACAACATAATTGGGTAGAATACCCAACATGGCATGTAATTTGAATGGCCGTGTAATCATGAAAGTTGAACACATACTTGATCCTTCTAAGGGACTTGAAAAACATAGTTGCAAGAATGTTCTGATAATAAATACCAAACACATAACCATTTTCTTATTTCACTGTCATATGTTTCCCAATGTGACCCTTCCTATTTTCTTTTTATCCACAAGGATTTCAATATGCGTGGAAAGCAACTCTGGTGAAGTATTGGTTGTAACATAGGTATTATAGACACTGTCATCTGCTTTATTGGCAGATGTTGTTGCCCATCCTTTTGCACCTCCATCCTTACGCTTACTACGATTCTTCTTCAGTTTTGTTGAGGATATAGTCTTCCTCTGTGATGAAAGAGAAAATCCATTAGCAAACCCAATACCATCTAGCAATATGGGATCATATTTCAAAATCCTTCCATAGGGTTTTTCTTCTAAAATATCCACAACCCATTTATCATATCCAAATTTGGTGCTAACATCCGAAAAATATACACTTCCATTGCTAGCCTCCACAACTGCATCAACAAACCTGTTGGTACCCTGAATTTCTCCCACTCTGTATTTCTACAATGATATTTTACTTTCAAAAGGAACATTAGATCTATTTTTAGCGATGGCTTCAACATAATCACAATCAGCTTACCTAGCAAAATTTCTCAAAAAAAATAAAACGTCCACTTCATCTATCCTACAAAATCCTCTTTTAGCATGATAATATTCAGAATCGTCCCCAACTCCTTTAGTAGTGAGAACTATATGAGTTGTTGTGTACGAATTCATTTCTATGCAACCAAATCTATCACTTCTGAAACTGTCAGCCTGAAGGAAATCCTTGATAAGGATGCATGATTGTTTGATAACCCTACACATAAACCTAACCTTGGCAAGCTGGCAACCCGCATGCATATGAATGATGAGATGCACTTCCAGTTTGTGTTAAACATAGGCAATACATCATTAAACCCCAACTTTACATTCCATGATATAAAAAGGACCTTTATTAATATATAGGAGCTTAAGTTTTAAACTAAAATATTTGTAAATGCACAAGATATTTGAAAACAAAATCAAAGCAGCCCAAACATAGGAAAATAAGAATACCAAAGAGGGATAAATTTTCTAAAATAGAAAGATAGGCCTAGGGAAAATAGCTAACAAACCTAGGAAAAACATATCCCATGAGTTCCTTCTGAGCTCGTACAAGGCCTTCTTTAATTTGCACACATGAGTCTTCATGTCATGTGTCTCGACTCCCAGAGGTCTCTTTACATACACTTCCTCCTCGACTACACCATTCAAGAATGTTGTCTTGATATCCAGCTAGTCTATATCCCATATCATACTTGCACGTATGGATCTAATGGAAGTGTACCTCGCACAGTGGAAATGTCTCCTCATAATCTATGCCTTCTTTGTGTGAGAAGCTTCATGCTACGAATCTTTCCTTCTATCCCATGATGCTGCCATATGTTGCATGCTAGATCTTATAGAACCATATGGAAGACACTATGGACTTCCCTTTAGGTCTAGAAACCACATCGTAGAAATCATTTCCTGTTATCAATTGGTACTCTTTGATCATAGTCTTCTCTCCTTTCCCCTTGGATACTTCTTCATAGATACAAGGATATGCATCAATGATGTCACTCAATAGTGCCACATACATAGAGTGTGTCTGAGGCCTCTTACTTTCTTTGAAGTTTCATCATATTTTTCTTTATCTTGGATAATATCTTGTGCCCATGATGATATTCATTTATCGAGGTGGATCTGCCATTCTCTTTATATTTTTTTGAAGTTCTTTCTTTCATCGTGGTGTCTCTGACCCAAGGAGCTTCAATTTATTCTTTTGAATTACCATTACTTGTTCTTCGAAACGATTTACAAGTCAAGTTTAGTTGCATGATTAGAAATATTTCATTATTTCCAAAACATATTAATCTAATACATCAAGATATATGTCACACAGTCATGCAACTATCTTATCTAATGATACAACATTCATCCATATCCCGTACACATACAGTAACTTCTAGATTCCTTCTACCCCAATGTTATTAAGAGTGTGTACTACTCCCAATATGTCAGTAAAGAGGTTTCAATCTAGATAAGTAGTAATGGAATTTTGTACAAAATATAAACAAGTGCACAACCAAACAATATCATGAAATGACAATTGAACACTTATGTTTTTTTGTTTGGTGGGTAGACTCCTTCTTGATCCTTATGTCCTTACACGAATAACTAGAGTCTTCTACTTCATCATCTTCTTCTTTCACAATTGCGTCCTTTCTTATCCAAATGTTGAGATGGATAAGAGGTTCTTCATGAGTTGAATCCTTCTGGATTAAAGTACATATTCCCCATCACTTAAGGAATCTTCTCTTTCTTCTTTGAATTGTGAGACCTTGATCTTGAGTTGCTACCATATTCTCTTCTCTTGTTATGAGCAGAGCTTCTTCTTATGTGCACTCTTCCTAGAGTTTTCTAAAGGTAATCAAATTCCTTTTGGAACATATTCCTTGAATGAATGAATCCCATGATATTGGGAGGCCATTCAAGATGGTCATAACAATATCTTATTCTTCTTCGACTACTTCAAGTTGTTCCTTGAATTGAGAAATCCTTGTGAAGTAGGACTGCATGGTCTCTAAGTTATGTATCTTCACATTGTTCAATTGGTTCCTCATTGTCATTTTCCGATTGATGTTCTTTCCTTCGAACAACTTCTTCACAGCATCGAATGCTTCCTTTGGTGTATTCAAGGATGACACATGAGGGATGAGATGATCCTTAATATAATATGCAATGATTCTCTTGGCTCTATCCCTAGCCTCATATCCCTCAAGCTCTTAGAACTTCCTTATTGATATACTTATCCAATTCATTTTCTTCAAGGATCAGGGAGGTCCTATACTTCCATGCTCATAAGTTTTCATCTTTACTGATTTAGATCTTACCGATTTGAGGTGTTTGACCTGGTCCCAAAGCTGGCTGATCTAGGGTTTGTCAGAGAAACCCTAATTTTTCAAACTTAGAATTTAAAATTTCTGATTGGACAAAAAGATGCACCTCTTCAAGAATATTTGTCCAATGTACTCCTTTTCTAAAAAAAGTGGTGGGAATCTCTCAAAACAGGAATACCTAGTTTCTCCAATTTCTTCTACAAAATTATCTGATATTGATTATGTTGTATATCTGAAGTTTATGATCCTCATGGTCTGCAAATTTGCACTGAGGTAGTCTGATCTGTATTCTTTCCAACCACATAGGTTAGAGAATAATTGGATTCTCCAAGTGGGACTTATGTTGACTTTCCCAAGGTGATTGTTTTGAGGACTGTTCAACATAGCGAACTTTTACATACTTCCATGTGTCATTGTTTCACTTTAGAGGTATGAAAATAGGGCCACATAAAATATAGTCTTTTCCCTACAGGAAAAATCTTGCGAAATTTCATTTGGAATTTTCTATCTTGAGATATAGAAATTATCCCTAGGTCACTTGTTTATGAATGTATCCTAGAGGAGGCTGGGACACTGATTTGGAGGAATCATATATCCTAAAGTATATAGAATATATATCTTAAAATCACACACTAGGTACATATAGATTTTATATTCATCCTATAAGAGTTTTATCTCTTGATCCTTATCCAATCGCGAGTTATAACGAAAGTTCCAGGATGACTAGATTTAGTATTCTAGGGTTTTCAAGCATGAAACTGTAATCTCCAATAGCTTCCATTGTAGTTGTATTTCAGCTGCATAGTGCCTTCTTTTAGAGTGGCTCTGATACCGTGTTAGTTTTTCTAATTTAATTTACTTAGGATCTTCATCTAAAATAATAACAAGCACAACAATACATCAAAGATACACAAGATACACAAGACACACAGATTTTCATCGGGGAAACCATAAAGGAGAAAACCTCGCAAACTCCCTCATAATAGTTTTGTCATAAAGACAAGATGAAAAGATAGAATAACCAAAGAAAAATGTGTCTCCAACTGATCTCTATCCGTCCTCTCCCTCTCTCTCTCCTAAGGCACACCTGAGAGATAAAGTGATTATGATACAAATGAGGAGGGTGCCTCCCTATTTATATTTTTCCATTGAGTTTTTAACTCAACTACTAGGTCATCCAGGTTACCTTTGGGGTGGACCTACCTAAGAATACTCAAAAATTTATTTTCTTTTATTTAACCTGGGGACTATTGCCCCGACTTACAACGGAGGGTTTACCTCAGTGACCATATACAATGATGACATCCCCAAAGGAGGAACACACATCTCCGATGGGGGTACAACAATATACAATAGTAATATACATCAGAATATCTTCTGAAGTTACAATTACAACAACAAAGATAACTAGAAATTTTCATAGTCCTTGGAGACTACCCTAAGATAATAGCCTTTTTTGAAGACCATCCCTCCTTGAAGATAAATAGAAATGTTCTTAGAGATACAATTTCTAGACCCTAAGCTCATAGCCTTTATTGAAGACCATCCCACCTTTAAAATAACTAGCAATGTTCTTAGAGAGACCATTCCTACTAGGAATAGTTTTAGTATAGAGGCCATCTACCTTGAACATAAGGAGCAATGATCTTAGTACCAAACCAAACCTAGGGATTTGTCACTTATGATTATTTATGCTTTTCTAAATAGAAATGCCAATTAAAAGCTACTGTGAAGATATCTTCGTAATTTGATGTAAATATGATCTCTACATTCTGAATTGGATGCTTGAACAAATATCCTTGAGTTGTATTCAAGAGATATAAAATCAAACAACAAGGAATGAGAAAATGGAAGTGGTGAAGCCTAGAATTTGAGCTTTGGTATCCCGCCCACGGGAAAACACATGGAATCCACCATTACACATCTGCCCAATTACTCCTCTTGGGAAGAGAAACCATATATATGTATGGCAGACATATCCATGAAGGTTCATTTCTTACTAGAATTCTTAATCTAGGATTAAAGGAGTATAGACAATTGGATTATTCCCCTACATTTTATATGGACAAGCAAGAGGTCACTAGCAAGGTTCTCAAAGTCTTCAGATCTTACCCTCAAGTCGATCCTTCCAAGGTATGTTTTTTGGTTTCTTCTCATTTCATTGGGTATTGGGTGTTGAATTTTATTTATATATTTTACTTAATTAGTTACAATCATTGAGTTTTACTTTGTTCATCATGGTATTGGAAATGGGGGCCAAGGCTTAGGATTTGATGTAAGGGTTCAAGACATATATTTATCTCAAGGCTTCATGGTTTGAATCCACTTCCATATGTGTATTACCATCGGTCTTGGAAAAATCTACATTCTAGAAGGGGCATAAAATCTCATCTCTGGAAACACAAACTAAAAAATGCAATGCCTTGGATAATGTGGCAGTTCTCAATACTTACAGATATTGATTCTCTGAAAGCACACGGTTGAATTCGAAATGAATCATCCCTCAAGTATTTTCAAATTGATAGAAAGTAGAGGAGCATCAAAACATTTCTCCCATAATTAACCCAACTATTATGACTTAATTAAATAAGAATGGAAACCATAACTTTTTAATATATACAAAATTCAAGAATGGTTGTTGAAAGTTCCACAATGGAGTTCACAACAATTTTTCAAATGGAGCTAGCATTCTGGAACAAGGATGAGCATAAAATCATCAAGAACTTACTCTTAAGATCACATCCTAGCCATTATGAATTTTATCAACAACAATATCTATATTAATAGGAACATAAATATCGTTACCTAATCAACATATGGGATATTAACAGGGTTATTCTTCCTTTTACAAGTCTTCTCGTAGACCTCAAGTGCAAAAGACGAAGATATATCGTTCTTGTATTTAAGTCGGTATATTTGTATGAATTGTGTAATGAAGAACAAATCAACTCTGCAAAAAGGAAAGGTAGAAAAGAAATATGTTCAACACTTAGACATGATAGGCTCCATAAGTTATGTCAGTTCTCAATGATACAAATAAAAATTAAATTCACATGAAAATAGGATGGATAAAAGCTTACATTTAAATAGTTGAGAAGGTTTCTACACAAATGGGGATTCAATGGAATCTACAAAAGAGACTTGAATTTTAATGACCAAAATCCACTCTTGGCAGATGAATTGCATTAGGCCACAAAGAATGTTTTCAAACCTACTAGAATAGTCAAGTATCTATTAGAAGCTGAAGAGTATGGCATCAAGGTGGAAAAAATATGAAGAGATGGAAAGAATAAAAGATAGATAAAAAAGAATATACATGATAACTCGGATGGGGTACATTCAAAACCCATCCTAGCATTGACATGTTATTAATTTTGATCCTAAAAGGATTATGTTGGAAGAATGACCCACTTATTCCAAATAGGGGAAGATTTGATTGAACGAAACTACTTTGTGCTTGATCTTCTTATATAGGTAAATTTGATATCATTAAACTTATGGACCAAACTCTTTCATTTATACTATATGGCATGCAAGTCCCATTTCTATGTAACCATTTTGTTGTCAAACAATGGTATGTTAGGTTTGGGTCCATCATCATCATTGGAATTATGATCCTTCAAGGTCAATAGATTTCTAAGCATTTATAAATGGTTGTCAATTAAGCCTTAGTATGTGTTACCCATTAGATCCCAATAAGGTATCTATTATCATCATATTGTGTTTTCAGTGGTTTCATTTAGGGAGTACCTGAAAGGCAAAAGACATTCTAGGGAGATTGATACATATTTGAAATAGTCAAGGAAATAGACTTGGAAGCATGAAGAGGTATATAGGTATTGTTACCACCTAAGTTGTACTTAGTGGTTTTTATCAAGTGAGCCCGGTGAACCAGACAGGGCTAACTTGTTCGGACTTCAAAAAGACCTTTGGAAGTACTTCTGGGAAGTGCTTGTTGTACTATACCACATGTTCATACCCCATGAGGGAATTGTAATAAATCTTCTAGCATGATAGTGTCTGTAAAAGACTCGGTCTCTTAGACTTTATTTTTCAATCCGATCAGCCCAGGGTGTTTTTCCCCTTGGTTATTATTGGTTGTTGAACAAACGACTGATCATTTCTGAGTTTTTCACTCCATACCTCCAAAGTTGGGGTGGTCGGCTTGGAATTTAGGCCTATTGAGGTTATTAGAGTCTATGTGTCAATGTATAAACATGCTAGACATCATTTTTGAGTCATATGAACATGTCTAAGTCCCCCTAGGTGTTTTTCAATTTTTCAATTTTTTAGTTTTTTGAGTGTTTTTTATTAAAATTTAATTTTTCCAAAAGTTAGGCTATTTTTTAATAGTTTAATTGGAAAAATTGATTTTGTAATAAAAGTGGGCCAAATAATCAGTTTCAGTCATGTAGGTGCTCATTTTCAAGCCTAAGAGCACCATGTAAACCCATGGACCCACTGTTTCCTAGTTTTGAGTGATTTTCCATCACTCATGTCAGAAAGCCCCAAAAATCAATTATTGATTATTTTAATTAATAAATTGATGAATAATGGAGCAAATCCAAAATCATAAATCAATGGATTCTCAGCCGATTTGATTGAAATCAGTCAGATCTGAAGCAGATTGACTGGATCTGACAAATCCTTGACTGAAGGAGGTGATCAAATCAGATCCAGAGTTGATCTTGAGCATCCTTTACGAGGAATTTATCCCTCCCTCTCTCCTCAACACGTTTTTGGCTCAACTGGATGATTTTTGGTGGATTCTTCAGTCAACAGGTTGAGGTGTCAATCAGATCAGCCCCCCGATTGATAGTTGAACTCAGTGAGACTCAGATCTGGATCAGCTAGATACATATCAAACATTGATGGACTCTCCATCAATCGATTTCACTTGATTCCATGAGTAATTGCACCCCCCTAGGCTAGATGGCCTGTAAATTGTATATATCCAGGCACAGCCTCCTCTTCCAAGCTAGTTAGAACTGGGATTGAGGTGATGTTTCTCTTGTACTGTATTGTTTTTTCATTCTGGAATAAAGAAGCTTTGGAGGCAAGATCTATGGTGTAATGCTCTTCATGTGTGGATGTTGATTGTCAAATGCTTATGAGGTATAATCTACTTTTGTTTATCATTGCTCTGCTGGTTAATTGTTGGCCTTGAAGGAGAGAGCTCCCTCCTGTTAGGGTAAGAGTTTATTCTAGTTTGATTTATGCTCTTACTACTGCTTGTTCTAGATCTATTGGATTTGTATGTATTTTAAGTTTAATTGCATGCTTTCCAATCATCTCTTTCGGCAGCACCTATGTTTTAACCATCTGTTTGTGCAAGGGTTTTCAAGTTGTAGATGATCTCACTGGTAGAAGAGGTTGAGCTGGTTTGAATCTTCCTCATATTAAGCATATTATGAATGACATAGTCCCTCGGTGTTCCACCAAAGCGGAATCCAAAGCCCAACATTCCCAGGCTTCAAACACTCTTTCTCTCTCTTCCTCCTTTAAAAATTATTAAACTTTCCTCAAACTGTTACTTTAAGGTTTCTTTTTAAATCTGATCTATCTCATCAAGAAAAGCATACGTAGATATAATTAACAAGATTCCTTCAAATTTCTAGATCTTAGTTTCATTGTGCACATAAAGTTCAAATTCAAGAGATCTAGCTAATTTGCCTTAGTTTCACAAGTAGTTTATTGAAAAATTCATAGCTTGCTGTTAAGGTAGTTTCATTTGCTGTTCAATAATTTCAATATTCTGAAATATCAGTGCTTTAAATTGGCTGCACAAACAGCAAGCCAAGATCCCAAGGAAAGCTTGCTTTCCTTGGTTCCCTATTCGTCGTTTTAGCTAGTTTAATTTCATTATTTTTTTTGAGATAAAGTAGGCTGACCCAAAGGTACTCTTAAAGTGATTTTGAGCATTTTTTATTCTAACTTTCTCAATTTCATTTAGCAGGTCTGACAAAGAAGAAAGGAAGCAGCTGTCCAAAGTGGATTTTGGAGCCATCAAATCCCCCCAGGGATCTCTCTTTTGTGGCATAATTTGTAAGTTTTTTGTATAAACTGTAATATCTTGGTTTCAGCCTGTATAAGGACCAATAAATCTCTATTTTAATATTTCTTTGATATTGTAACCTTTGTAATAAAATCATCCTTTGAATAGGCTCTTTAGAGGCCATTCCCCATCCCCCCTGGGGGGATTCGCGTCGGTGCCATTTTCGTCGTTCTATGCTTATTTCCTTTTACTAGTATTGATCGGATTTGCAGGGTAGTATATTTGATCTTGTTGTTAATTCCATATTCCATATCTTACTCTCAAAAGTAATCATAATACTTACCCCACGATTTCCCGAGTGACCCGAAAGGGGAAAGAGATTCGTGGTAGGATTAATCAGAAAACCAGATTTGTATAGTTGTTTTATTTTTTCTATCATTTTTTTATCAGCAGCTTTAAAATTAACCCCTCCTCGATTCCCCAATTGATATCCACTTGGATCGAAAGAGGTTCTTGGAGGCTTTTCTTTTAAACAAGAACACATCTCTTAAAAACTTATTAAAATTTACAAGACTCCAGTGTGTATGCTCTACACTTGGATACGGTTCGTCCAATCAGTCAAGCTATATCAAAATCACTTGGGTGACTAGCATAATTAGGACTCACCCTCCCCAATTAACAAACCATCAGGTGAAAATCCAACACCTCGATCAAACCTTTACGGTGGCAAAATACCCAAAGGAAACGGGAACCTACTGAAAAGTGACCTCGGGGCGCCAATCTCTGTCACACCCTAACGGGTGTGTTATGAACATAGCCCCAGAGACTCCATTTCAGCCCACATATTCCTTGCGGGTAGTCGTATAGGTTTTGTTTTGGACATACTCCAAGTACTCTCGGGTATATTTGGAGTCCCCCTTTTAGCCTAATTTAATCAATCCATACCTCAATTTTAACTTAAAACATACCAAGATGCAATCACAAAACATTCACTCCAAACACATGCA